>CAUZXS010006299.1:25000-90000 GCA_963585895.1 Sepioteuthis lessoniana
CTTCAAGAAACCTTAGGTTGCAGATTAATATTTTCCATGGATTAAATATATAAATAATATATATTCATTTATTATCATTATATATATATATATATATATATATATATAAGAACGAGTCAAATATTTTCCAGTGAGGCACAATTCAGCAGCGCCGGATGGTTTTGCTGAAGCCCTGAAGGTAACAAACCACACTGGACTGAGAGATGCCGAGCTCGCCTGATACTCTCTGAGTGCTACTCCCTGGATTTGTCTCAATGCCTTGGAGCAATGCCTCAGAATTCACATTTTTAGGCCTCCCTGACATTGCCTGATCGTCGAGTTATGGAAAGTACTGGCTGTGATCGGTAGTTGGTGCGCGGACACTTTGTGCATTTCTTCACTCCATGTTGATCAACTACCCCTTCACGTTCCATATGTCAAATGTTTTTTTAGTTTGACCCGCGGCGATGGGGCTCGATTCGAACTCGTAAAGTATATTTACACGAATTTGACTGCATTGCATGTGCATCGGCGCAGCTTTCAAACCACTCATGGAGTGAAGATATGCAAAAGGTGTCAGCGCACCAGCTACCATGATACTACCGATCACAGCCAGCACTTTCCATTACTTGAACTGCTTTGGTCACGTTATATGCGCTGTAAACTAGCAAGAATCAAAATATTGCAAAACCTTTTACTCACATTAGGGTAGTAATTTGAAAAACCTTTTTGCTTAGATGTGGCACAAGGTCATATGAATGGAGCACCCAATTAGAATCTAACTCACTTGAGAAGGTTTGCTAGTCTAGCTTGCTTACCATTACACTACCTGAGGCCCCCAAATAATAATCTATTAAGCTTTTTGCTTAGATGTGGCACCAAGCTATATATATATACATATATATACACGAGCTTGACACTACCTATTCAGGTTTCACTTGACAAATCTTCAGGATAATTCTGACTAAAGGGTGGTAGCCCAAACGACATTTTATTATAAAAGTGGCCATCACCAAATAGTCATAGAAATAAAAATTATATATATATATATATATATATATATGCGAGGGACGTTCAATAAATGTGAGATTTTCGTCAGGAGTTGGCAATTGGAAACACTGTTCACTGTTGGACCTTCTTTCAAGGAAATCAATATTGGTGAGTCCTTTCACGTCCTAGAACACAGTCAGTCTTCTTTGCTAACCGCTGCGATTAGAACACTTTCTTAAACAGGCTCAATGTGTTTCCACTCCATGGACTGCTTTTTTTCCAAACAGGTTCGTAGATGCAAACCCATATTTAGCCCATTTGTAAACATTTTTTCCCTAAAACATGCTTTTCCGAACACATCACACTCTTGTTTAAATTTCACATGGTTTGCCCTTCTCAGCTACTAAAAGTTTAATGACAGACCTCTGTTCAAGCCTTGAGCACTCAACTTAGTTTGCCAGCATTTTGAATAACCTAAAAACAAATATTTTTGTGAGAATAGAATAATTTTCCATTTAAACCAATTCCAAACCATGTTTAGTTTACATTTATGGAAAAATTTATCTTGCTGTTTTTTTTTAAATCTATATATAAATATATATATACTCAGAAATGGGTCATTGTAAGTTAAGACATCGCCTGAATAAGAGAGCTTCTTCTTGACAGGAAAAGTGGGTCACACGACCTCCATTCTTATCTTTAAAAACCTCCCGGTTTATAAACATCCTCCTATCGTCCCGGTCTCTTTCACTCGTTAGATTAAGGGCCTTCACACTGCATGTGGTGTCTACTAATAAAGACCAGACCTTTTTTTAAAATTTTTTCATAAAGTAAGTGTTTTCGTTAGTAGCAAAGGCTGTGGTTTGAGATATTCGGTATGGGATTAAAAGAAGATACGATCTCGACAGACGGTAGGTAAGTTATCTCTGGTATGTGTGTCTCTGTTTTGTGTGGATGATATGCGCTGGAGCCCCCGGGACATCTGTGGGTACCTGGGTGTGGGGTTCTGTATTTGTTTATGTACTTGTGAAACGACTGAACAGAGCTACCAACTATATATATATATATAATTCCTTCTGAAGAAACTATCCGAATAAAAAAATTCCAATGTGATTTTTCATACTCTTTACTCAAACTGTCGGAATTTATTCCAGACTATATATATATATATAACTGGCCAACCGTAGTCGAGGGCGACACGAGGGCTCCCTTTTCAATAGCTACTACACCGAAGTGTTGGGGAAGGTGCTATTCCTTTCCCTGGATTACTCCACTTTACCCTTGATCCTTACCTTATAATGCTAAGTGGTATACCAGGCGGCATCAAGTACCATTTTTGAGTCTTTGGTATGACTCAGCCTGGGATTGAATCCCGGTCTCCCGAGCCATAGGTGAACACTCTAACCATTATGCCAATTGAGCTAAAAACTTCATAGAGAGAAACGTTCAAGTGATGATGTCATATTAACTATTGACCAATGGGATCCAAGTACTGCTACACCGATGGTCACATTTTTGACAACCTATGAACTTTTGGTTTAGTTTCAGTTTATTTGCTTAAATCATCGTGGGTTATTCAAAGCCATAGCATACTCGTAGAAAGACAGTAATGGTATTATTTAACCCTACGGGGTTCATACTATGTGAGGGTTCTTATCTTTTTGAAAGTTATTTGTATGAAAACGAATGTAATAGCCCGACTGGAGTTCGAACTCACTTCGATGATGCAGTTTCAGCACGTTAGCCTCTACATCATAACCCTCATATATATATATATATATGTGTGTGTGTGTGTGTGTGTGTGTGTGTGTGTGTGTGTGCGCGTGTGTGTGTGTGTGTCGAATAGATACTGCTATATGGATGCACTACTTGGACACTAACTAAACGGCTGAAGAAGAAGTTAGACGGCAATTACACAAGAATGTTGCGAGCAATATTGAACAAGTCCTGGCGGCAACACCACACAAGGCACCAACTATACGGCCACCTGCCTCCCATCACGAAAACTATCCAAGTTAGACGAACCAGACATGCAGGACACTGCTGGAGAAGCAGGGACGAGCTCATAAGTGATGTACTCCTATGGACCCCCACATATAGCCGGGCAAAAGCAGGACGACCAGCTCGAATATACATACAGCAGCTATGTGAGGATACGGGAATTAGCCATGAAGACCTGCCAGAAGCGATGAATGATAGGGAGAAGTGGCGAGAGAGGGTCAGGGATATCCATGCTAGCGGCACTAATACCGGAATAGAAATTATTATTGTAATTTAATACTAATCATATGCCAGCATAAAATAAGAATATTGTAAAATATTCCATCGTATATTACAATTTAACATACCCCTCCACCATGATATTAATTGTGATTCTGGCCTACCATACTACACTCGCCTATTTATGCTTACAAATTAAAACTCAATTTTTCTCGAAATGCAATGATAATATTTTGTTCCTTCGCCAAAATCACCACCACAAAGACACACACAAATAAAAAAAATCAAAAACAAATGTAACATTTTTTCTTGGTCAATCTGTTGCAAATTCTGCTACGTACAGCGTCTCATACATCCCGTAGACAATCTTAAATTTACTGCACTGCGTATTTATCTTCATACGCACATATAGTTACATCATTTATACGTCCATACACAATAATACGCAAAAATAACCCACTCAAAAACGCACACACACACATACACACACACGCACACGCATACGCATACATGACGAGTTGTACACAATTCTAACGGTTTTGACTGTATTTTTCAATTTTTTTTTTTCGATTTCTTCATTATCTTTTGTTATCCGCCTGATGATTGTCATTTATAAAACGTCATGAAACCTAAGGTAGCAGACAAGCTTCCATGCCGTTAGATATAAATAAAATCTAATATACATTTACTTTTTATTTTTATATAATAGCTCTATCACAGATATTGAGTACTCTCCAAATTATATCGCATTTGGTTCGCTACAAACCCACAAAGTGAAATCATGACAACCAACACTGTTACAATATATGTATATATATGTGTGTGTGTGTGTGTGTGTGTGTGTAAAAAGTGTAGACACTGAGTCAATACTTGTTGTCTGTCAATTTCTTAAAACAAATCCTAAATCAACCAAACTCTCTCTTTCTCTGTCTACCTCTCTCTCTCTCCACCCCTCTCTCTCTCTTTATATGTATATATATATATTCGTGCTAATTCCCTTCGTAAAAGCACGAATCTATCTCTTCTTCCTTCATCTATGTGTACAGTAATTTAGCCTTGGTAAGATAACCACCCAAGAAGGAAAAATTTTGGATTAACTTTAGTTTATTGAATGGCATATCAACTCCTTATGAGTTATTTAATGCCGAGCTCTGATTCCTTTCAAAATGTTTCTTTATAATCATGACAATACTTTCAACGTTCCATCACAATTCTTCTCTTTTTTTTTTCTTTTTAACTAGAATAAGCTTTTGTTTGCTCTGTTACATGGGATCCAATCCCTCCAGCAAGAGCAGCGTGTCACAGAAAATCGATAGGGAAGATCCTGTTGCGTAATGTTTACAGTGCTGAACTGCATCG
Organism: Sepioteuthis lessoniana; assembly: GCA_963585895.1. Taxonomy (NCBI): domain Eukaryota; kingdom Metazoa; phylum Mollusca; class Cephalopoda; order Myopsida; family Loliginidae; genus Sepioteuthis; species Sepioteuthis lessoniana. The sequence continues at coordinate 29,549 of CAUZXS010006299.1, forward strand.
GCGTTGTGAAAGAGTTCACAACTCTATTCCCGCCATTACTTCTGTTTGAATTTGGTCAACTTGATTTTTTTTTTTTTTTTTACTTTTTATCCAGTACATATTGGCCTACCAAACAGACTTTCGCTCCCTTCTTTTGTAAATTCATCCCGAGTTGGCTGAATATTCCTAATGGATCACATGGAAAATAATCAAATACTCAGTGACTGTAGGGGGCGTTGTGGCTAACGTTGCTGGACCGCGACAATGACCCAATTACATTCACTTTCAGACTAATACCCTTACGAAGGGCATGAACCTCCTTATCTCCTCAGCTATGGGTTATATAGTACCATACTGTTCTTCTTCAAGAATGGCTTTAGCATTAAATAACCCACGAATGTTGATATGCCATTAAATATAACCCCCCCCCCCAAAAAAAAACAACTTTCAGTGACAGTGGCCTTTTTCTAAAGGTAGTTTCTCCTTACGAAAAGCATGGATGACTTTTGACATGTTAAAAACCATATAGAAATTCAATTTCTTTGACAAAATAAGATTGGAATATTTCCAAGATGTAGCCGTATCAGTACTAATATATGGTTGCACTACTTGGACTTTGACAAAACGCTTTGAACAAAAGCTAGATGTGAACTGCATACACTATATGCTCTTTTGAACAACTCCTTGAAGAGGCACCCTACGAAACAGCAGTTATACAGATACTTGCCACCCATCTCACAACCCGTCCAAGTAAGACGAACAAAACATACTGGGCCCTCTTGAAGAAGTAAGGACGAACTCCTAAGTGACATTTTCCAGTGGACTTCTACCCATGGACACACCAGTGTTGGCCGACCAGTAAAAAAACTTACATTCATCATATCTGTGCGGATGCCGGATGCCTTTGGCAAGAGGAATGGATGTCAAGAGGGAATCAAGGAAATTTCTGCTATCAGATGCCTTGATGATGAGGAGGAGGATCAATTTTTGCATTAGACATAACTAGTTCTTCGGGCAGAAGTAAGTGACGTTCTAATTAAGACTCCTACACATGGAGAGACCAGTGTTGACCGACAAAGAAAAATTCGACCTTCCCCGCAGAGGATGCGGACAAGTTTACGGACATAAAGGATGTGACACATACGTGTGTCCTTTCAAAGAATTATTACTTTACTCCTTTGTGAGTTTTTCACATCAGTGTTAGTCGATGGTCTTCCACTGGAATTTAAGTCACTGCCTGAAGTCTCCAGAACTCTTCTCAGTATTCTGGCCGATCTCAATAATGCAGTAGTTTTATTCCCAATTCTTCCACTCCCTTTACCAAACCTTTGGTGACTATACCGAGTGCACCAATAACAATTAGTATCACCGTCACTTTCATGTTCCAAAGTTTTTCACTTCTCTAGCAAGGTCTTGGTACTTATATATTTTGTCGGTTTCTTTTAGCTTTACCCTGTGGACAGCTGGAACGGCGAAGGCCACTATTTGGCAGGTTCTCTTTTAAAGAAATATAAGGTATAAAATTTGTAGGAATGTGAGTGACACTAAAGACAAGTTTAGTATTTAACTGGGTAATGTTTTTAGGGGGCCATTAACGGTAAATTTAGGGGGGTTTAGCGTGCCATTAACGGTAATTCAAACAGTGAATTTAAACAGTAAGTTTCGCAGCTTTCTTGTTCGGGTATTGGTTCGAAAAGATAACACAGACAATAAGGTTTTAAAAAAAGAATTTTATACAAAGAAAGAAAGTGATGAAGATAAAGTATTGCAAATTTTTAGTACAATTTGCAGGAACTTATCTGAGAGAGTGTCCGGGAAACAAAGTTCTTTGAATTTGAGTATTTTTCTTTTCTTTTTTTGTTTCATCGAAAAGTTTCAAAGTTCTTTGAATTTAGAGTCTTCTTTCAAGTTCTTTTCCGTAGAATTCAAAGTTGAATTTTTCTTTTAGTTGAATTTTCTTGCTAGTCGACTTACATTTTTTTTTTTCTTGGGGAGCTCCATTCATAAAGTAAGTGACGAAACCCATCACCTGGCTTAAGTTTTCGTGCCTTTAGTTCGGGTCCCCGAATTCATATAGAGGGTCAGACTAGTAGTTTTTGACAAAAAAAGAGGAAGTCACTTTTTGGTGCCGCACTGTCTGGAACTACTTCTCCCTTCTCTACTCCGGCCAAATCAAGCACCGCACGTGGTCAGTCGATTTTCTTCTAAGAAATAAATCTTTATACATTTTTTTGTTGACTATCACTAGGACTGGTCGTCTAGCTGAGATTAAGAGATCCGTTTGTATCTCAAAATACCAGTGAAGTTTATGCGTCTCATTTTCCAGGACGGATTCTGGGTTATGCATATTCTAATTGTTTTTATGGCCAAATTTCAGTTTCCTGCACAGTTCCCTGTTGATCACCTTTCCCACCCAGTCATACCTAGTCTTATATTTTCTTTCTGTACTAGTTTGCTGCATTCGCTTATTATATTATTGATCATTTCCTCTCTGTCTCCACATTTGCTATTTTGTTGCGTTTTTTCTATTCCTGCTTTGATATAATTAGTCCTTATGGCGCTGTTCTGTGCTGCTTATTTATATTATTTAATTCCTTACCAGTTTTTCACTCAATCATTTGCTGATTGTTTTCCACTGGAGTCTGAGTGACAGTAAGTCTCCTCAGGTCTACAGAACTCTTCTCAGAATTCTGGTCAATCTCAACAATACAGTTGTATGAATACAGTTGTATGAATAGTCTCGACTCTTCCTCAGATATCAAACTATTCTCATCCCTTTTTCGGTGGGGCCGTTCCAAGCGCAACAATTTCAATTGATATCACATATAATATAATGGCCGAGGGATTTCGTTTTATGCCTTTGGGTTTAGTTAGGCTGAGAACCTTTCGGCTCAGCACATGGATTAGTTAGGTGCAAACTTGAGTGCGGGTGTTAACGCGCACGCGGGGAGGATGTGTCGTTCAAAGATGTCGAAATAAAAATCCGATAGAAAGGTTGACCAGTGTATGTAAATGACGTCATGCACCGGAAGCGCGTGCGCGCGGAGGATTTTGGGGATTTTGAAAAAGTCAGTTACTCGAGTTGAGTCCTGCCTCGGGGGAAGACGGTTGGCTTTCGCTTGCTTGCGGAGGCCTTTGTGGCGGGTGCCACACGTGTTGGGGGGGGGGCAGATGAAAAAGCCAGAATAGAAAGAATGGGTATCTCTCTCCTTATGTCGAAGAACCTTTAAACTCAAAGGTAATAAAAGGTTTCGTACCTGAACTAAGAAGTCGTAAGTGTTTTTTGTGTTTGGAGATCCTATGTTCTATGTATATATGTTACGAACATTATGAACGTTTTGCGTACTGGTATGAATATGTCCATTTCACGTATTCGTATCTGGCTATGGTACACACAGTCGTTCTCAACCAAGGTCCAAATATTTGTTTATCCTTTCACTTTCTTTAATTTACATTTTGTCATCCATTTGGGACGGTAAAATCCACTAGACCGTAAGTTCTATCTATTTTTTTTCCTTTTGTTAATTATCACTAGGTCTTCTGCTTGGGATTAGATGATCAGTCGGTATCTCAAAATCCCGGAGAATTTTATGCGTCTTATTCTCAAGAATGGATCATGGTTTGTACATATACCATTTGGTAGTATCGTCAAATTTCCAGTGGTTCACCTTCCCCACCCAGTCGTGTCTACTCTTATCTTCACTTTAACTTCCCGTGTCTAGTCTTGTCTTCCTTTTACTTCCCGTGTCTACTCTAATACTCCTTTAACTTCCCGTGTCTAGACTAATACTCCTTTTACTTCCCGTGTCTAGTCTAATACCCCTTTTACTTCTCGTGTCTAGTCTTATACTCCTTTAACTTCCCGTGTCTAGACTAATACTCCTTTAACTTCCCGTGTCTAGACTAATACTCCTTTTACTTCCCGTGTCTAATCTAATACTCCTTTAACTTCCCATGTCTTGTCTTATACTCCTTTTACTTCCCGTGTCTAGACTAATACTCTTTTGACTTCCCGTATCTAGTCATATACTCCTTTTATTTTTTGTGTCTACCCTAATACTCCTTTTACTTCCCGTGTCTAGTCTTATACTCCTTTAACTTCGCGTGTCTAGACTAATACTCTTTTGACTTCCCGTATCTAGTCATATACTCCTTTTACTTTTTGTGTCTACCCTAATACTCCTTTTATTTCCCGTGTCTAGTCTTATACTCCTTTAACTTCGCGTGTCAAGACTAATACTCTTTTGACTTCCCGTATCTAGTCATATACTCCTTTTACTTCCCGTGTCTACCCTAATACTCCTTTTACTTCCCGTGTCTAGTCTTATACTCCTTTAACTTCGCGTGTCTAGACTAATACTCTTTTGACTTCCCGTATCTAGTCATATACTCCTTTTACTTTTCGTGTCTACCCTAATACTCCTTTTACTTCTCGTGTCTAGTCTTATACTCCTTTAACTTCGCGTGTCTAGTCTCATACTCCTTTTACTTCCCGTGTCCACCCTAATACTCCTTTTACTTCCCGTGTCTAGTCATATACTCCTTTTACTTCCCGTGTCTAGTCTTATACTCCTTTAACTTCCCGTGTCTAGTCCTATACTCCTTTTACTTCTCATGTCTTGTCTTATACTCCTTTTGTGCTTTACTATAATTATTATTATTATTATTATTATTATTATTATTATTATTATGCTGCTGTTATTGCTATTGTTTTTTGGGGGAGGTGCTTTTTTTGTCCACGTCTCTGTATTCGCCTTTTAATTTTCTTCATAGACGATAATTTGATGAAATTAATAGAAGATAATTTTATAATTTGATACTTTTATTTTATTTTTTGGTTTATTTATTTTTTGCTGACCATCAGAAGAAGTCAGCAGAGTGTAATCTATTTCAGACTTCAAAATCAGCCCCCCCCCCCCACTGTCTCTTTTTGGGATGTTTTTTTTACGCTTTCACCCAGGGGCACATTTTATGGCGTATTTCCAATAACTTTGCTGTAATTGCTTTTCCTTCAAATTTTCATTTTTAGAAGTTAATTCGATACAATTTCATTATTCATATTGTCTTTATCTCAACTTTTCAGCAGGTAACATTTCCAGCTTATTCTGTGAGAATTTCTAATATAAATTCTCGTTCTTACATTGATTCATTTAGATCAATTTCCTTGTCTTTCGTATTTTTTTATCATACTACTTTGGCCGATGTACTCTCCAGCCTTCTTTTTATGATTTTCTGGGACAAGGTACGAGGATCATTAAATAAGTTTCCAGACTTTTTTTCGTATGGGCACTTTTATTGATAATTCACACATGAAACTCTAGTCCCCTTCGAAGTAATCTCCTCCGGCTGCGATGCGCTTGTTGTACCGTTCCAACAACTTCTAGAATGCCCCATGGAAGTCCTCTTATGTGAGCGTGTCAATGACCTTCGTCACAGCCTCTTTCATCTCCTCAATTCTCTCATAACGCCAGCCTCTGTGCTTAGGGAATAACCAAAAGTCACAGGGAGCAAAGTCTGAACTATAGGGGGCGGTGACAAACTGTCTTGATGCCCATCTTGGTCAAACAATCTGTGACAAGGATGGAGTTATGGACTGGTGCACTGTCCTCGTGGAAATGTCACTGACCCGATTTGAAGAGTGCTGGCCTCTTCCGTAGGAATCTCTTCCTGAACTCCCTTAAAACCTCAATATAGTAACCCTAACCCTAATCCTTTGGCCAATCAACTGTGGTGTATTGACTTCCTTACTCCTCCCATACCTCTTATCATCCCTCACAGACTCCCTGCCTTCCTTGAATCTCTTATGCCACTTAAAAACTGATGCTCGATTCCTGCAAGATGCTCCAAAAGTAGTCTGAAGCATTCCATACATTTCTGTGGCATTTTTTCCAAGTTTTAAACACAATTTTATTGCATATCGTTCTTCTAAAGTGTCCTCATTGCATTTTTGAAATTCACCAGCTGTGACAATCAGGTTTTAGTAGGGTGTATTCCAATTCCTACAGTAGCTGTTCATTTAAACCTGAAATCATAAGAATTGGTCAGTCATCTCATAAGACGTGTAGCAATAACATAGTGAATTTTCAAGAGTCTACGACAATTTTAAAAGCCTGAACAAAAAAAGTCTGGAAACTTATTGAATACACCACGTATTCTTAATATTACACATTGATTTATTTAGACCAATTTTTAAAAAATCTTTTTTGTCTTTATCATAGTGTTTTGGCCGATGTACTCTACAGCCTTCTATCTTAATTTCTCTATATTCATTAATGTATTCTTTCCTATTACCATATATCTATCTGACCCTATAAATTCCCTAAACTTCCTCTGATGTTTGTCACATTCGCAAGGAATTTTGAACGAAATGATTCACAACGGGTAAGATTTTCGAAATGGAATTTTTTCGTTATAAAAAGATGAGGTTCGAGGGTTGCTGAAATCTATTTATTTGTCCTTTGTTTTTATTTTAGAGTCAACTGGGTAGAAAATATCACTCTAGACGGTAAAAAAATATCAATTTAATGAAATTAAACAACTGTACACGATAGGACATTCAAAACCCTGATTTGATATCAAAACTTTTAACAATTACCAGTTCATGAAAAGCCTGAGCAAACATCGTCGATTCGGAAGCGCTCATGGTCCCATGGTTATCATAGGAGAAAATGGACACTGCAGTTTGAGTTCAAATCTTGGACAAAGCTGTTTGTATTTCGCATTGTGCTAATACCCTTGAGAAAAGTATAAATACTAACATTCTCCTTTCACCTAAGGGTAAATAGCAGGATAGACTCAGCTCTTTACTTTGGTATAGCCACCGAGCTAGGAGAATGAAAACTGAATCTAAACCAGTTACTGTTGTAGTCGAGGGTGACCCGAAGGCTCCCTTTTCAGTGGCTACCATACCGAGGTGTAGGGGAGTGCGCTACTGCTTTCCCTTGATTGCTCCACTTTACCCTTGATACGTACCTTATAATGCTGTGTGTTGAGCAAGGAGGTATCAAGTAACGTTTTTTTAGTCTTTGGTATGACTCGACCTGGGATTGAACCCCAGTCTTCCGGACCATTGGCAAACACTCTACCTATTAGACCAATCTGGGAACAACCTATAGACATTTATCCAAGAGAAATTCCACACATGAATACACTCCCCGAGCCGGCTAAACCCACATAAGCCTCCATTTACAGACTCACAAAAGCACAGAGAGAGAGGGGGGAGGGAGAGAGAGAGTGTGTGTGTGTGTGTGTGTATTCGAATGTAAATATCACGAAAGAGAGTGTCCGGGAAACAAAGTTCTTTGTATTTGAGTATTTTTGTTTTTTGTTTTTTTTTGTTTTTGTTTTTATCGAAAAGTTTCTAAGTTCTTTGAATTTCGAATCTTCTTTCAAGTTCTTTTCCGTAGAATTCACGGTAGAATTTTCTTTCAGTTGAATTTTCTTGGTAGTCGAATTTTTTTTCTTGGGGAGCTCCATTCATATAGCGAGTGACGAAACCTATCTCCTGGCTTAAGTTTTCGTGCCTTTAGTTCGGGTCCCCGAATTCATACAGAGGGTCAGACTAGTAGTTCTTGACAAAAAAGAGGAAGTCACTTTTTGGTGCCGCACTGTCTGGGACTACTTCTCCCTTCTCCACTCCGGCCAAATCAAGCACCGCACGTGGTCAGCCGATTTTTTTTCTTAGAAATTTATTCTTATACATTTTTTTGTTGACTATCACTAGGTCTGGTCATCTAGCCGAGATTAGGAGATCCGTTTGTATTTCAAAATACCAGTGAAGTTTATGCATCTCATTTTCCAGGACGGATTCTGGGTTGTGCATATACTATTTGTTTGTACGGCCAAATTTCAATTTCTTGCACAGTTCCCAGTAGATTGTCTTTCCCACCCAGTCATACATAGTCTTATACTCTTTCTGTACTAGTTTGCTGCATTTGCTTATTATATGATTGATCATTTCCTCTCTATCTCCACAAAACCTACATTTGCTATTTTGTTGCGTTTGCTGTGTGTATTCCAAAGTGAATATCACGAAAGATGTGTTTTTATTTTATTTTATTTCATTGTCCAGCTTAATTGTCTTCGTTTGTCTACCCGCTTGTTACCTTGGGAGTCCTCAGCTAGTTGATAAATGTTGATGAAACGTAGCGTTTAAACTTTCTTGGCTGCAACGAGTGTTTGAAAATGTAGACATTTGGAATATTTGGTCTTAGAATTGATCCGAAAGATCAAATTCATCGAAGAAAGCAAATAAAATAGATTCAAGGTAGAAATTGTCTCAGACAAACTTAGATAGATAGATCATGGCTTTATTGTTCCATCACTCTCACTCTGTCTCTGTCTCTGTCTCTCTCTCTCTCTCTCTGTGTTCGTGAATTATATATATATATATATATATATCAGTGGCGACTCTAGCCTATTTTTGCTACTCGTGCCCCCCCCTCTGTCAACTTCAGTTCCCAACCCGTGGTCCGTGGACCCAAAGTAAGTCATCATAGTTGCTATTGCGTGATTCTCCATTGTATAACACAGATTGACAAACGTACCTTGTATGGTGTTTTTTTTTTTTTGTAAACAATCAAGATACTATATAATTTGTAGTCTTGTTAATACGGTAGATAAGATAATTTTTTTTCCTTTCAAAAGTATAGAAGAAAAGAGAAGATGTTCATTACTATGACGAGAAAAATATGTTTATTAGAATAAAGAAACTGATGACAATATACACAGACACAGCTAGTAGTTTCAATTTCGCTTAAAATAAAGATTATTTGTTGAAAATGTATTCAAATAAACAAATTTTAGTTACAGAATGTAATATATGCAACATTCATTAAAGAAATAGCCATCTGTTAGTGAAAAAACGAATTAAAACACGCCGTTTAACCAACATCTACCATAGCGATGATGATGACGTCGGCGACGGCTCTAATCTGCTATCCCCTCTCTTTCTCTATCTCTCTCTGTCCCTCTCCCTCTTCCCAATACATCTATCAGCAGTCACACGTGCTAAGATTTTTTATCACAGTGTAAGGGTTGCTCTTGTTATTGGCTATAGCCAAAAGCGTATTTCTCTAACATTACTGTTATTATAAGGGTCTAGTGCCTGGCACGGATCGGGCGTTCAACATTATAGCCGATTCTATGGGATGTTCAATGAATCTGACGGTAGCCGGACAAAGACCATCGTTCAAAACAGCATCGTTGTATTATTCCCAGATATATTTATGAACTTTTGGCTACATAGTTATCGAAACTTGAATAGATAGGTAATTTAATTGAGATCAGACTAAGTATGTTTGCTTGAAATTAATGGATGATTTTTAATCCATTTTGAATAATATTGACCGAGTTATTGGTCGTGCCGGGCACGAGTAGCACTAGTCCCGTCTCCGCCCCTGATATATATGCATATATATATATATATATATATATATATATAAGTATAGATAAATCCAATAGGATGAAAATGAAGAAACAAACTTTTCTGGGGATGATTTTATCATTTTTGATAACTAATACGCCCCCCCATACACACAATATATATATATAGATATAGATATGTGTGTGTATGTGTGTGTGTAGCCCTTGTAATCAAATTAACGAAAGGATATCACCATTCTTTTTTTTTAAACTGATGGCAAGCGATAAGAAGCGGCCAATGCTTTTTCCTAGTTATTCCCAGGGTCGATCTTTCACCAAGTCTGGAAATTTTAAATCAAAGTCGTGATCGCCGATGTTCCTTTGATCGTTTTTTTTTAAATTTGTTAGTCTTTGTAATTCTGGAACGCAGATATGTTCGAAGACTTCGCGTCAACTTAGAAGGCAAAAACAAACAAACAAACAAAAACAAAAAAAAAAAAAAAAAAAAAAAAAAACCGAAACTAAAATGAGAAATGGTGAAGGAAGTGAATTGACAGTGAGGAAGGTAAGATAACGCCTGGGCAACTCAATTACTTCAGCAGATGTTTGAGATGAGTGATTCAAGACAGACGACAATTACAGTGAGACCTCATCACTCACGGAATCGCCAAAATGGAGTTCTACTTATCCGCGGTCGACTGAAGCTGGAAACTTACTTCTACAACAGTTATTGAACAAAAAATGTTTTCCTAAACGTATCTCGAAGGAATTAAAATATACAGACGAGAGATACAATTTTAACGAAACGCCGAGAGAAAAACAAAGCTAGATATGATGCTGCGTTTTGTTTTGAACAAATCCTGGAAGCAATAGAGTACAAAACAGCTTCTGTTTTGCCACTTACCTCCCATCTCTTTTGGGGTGTCCTCGTGGTGTAATGGTTAAAGCGATGAACTGCGGAATCGTAGTACGCGAGTTCGTACTCCAGTCGCGCTATTACGTTCACTTTCGGGCAAATACCCTTGGGAAAGGTATGAACCCCCTTATTCTCCCTCCAGCTATGGGTAAATGGTAGGACGGACTAGGTTCTTCAGCCTTGTTGAGGCAACTAGTCTAGGAGAAGGAAAACTCTGAATTCAAACCTGTTAAACTCCGCTTAAAAATTGACCTTGTGTCATATCCTGCCCGAGCGGAGGGGTTGGTAAATAGTACCTCCCATCTCTCAAGCCATCTAAGTGATACGAGCTAGACATGCTGGTTACAGCTGGTGAAATATGGACGATGTTCTTCTGTTATATAACATATGACATGGATTTTCGGTTCGTTTCTAGTGACCCCGTATGCTTTGACAAGCTGTCACGTTGTGATTAGTAAACAGGGCGATGGCAGTGTGTCAGGGCAGTCAGGCCAAACAGGTGTGTAACCGGAAGGAGTCCACGGGATAGCCACGCAGTCAGATTTAGACAGAGTGCAGAGAATCGGGAGTCGAGCGAGGGACACGCTGCCGATCAGAGGGTTAGGTCGTTTCTGACGATACGGCTTGCATGGGCATGCAAGCGTTGGCACCCCCTGACTCCCAAAAGAAGATATGGGACACGAAGAAGTCTTCTCTTTGAGTATATGTCTCTCCATCTATCTTTCAAAATAACAACAAACCGTGGGCCCCTTTTAAGAATAAAATCAGAGAGATATATTTTTATAAAGAAGTGTTTCGTTCAATCATTGAATTTCGTTCGTTCATGTATGAGAGTATACAACACTTCTATGGACTCCTACACATCGACACACCAATATCAGCTCTGTGGGGACATTGTGTACCGTATGTAGGACTTGCCAAGATTAATGACACATACGAACGGATAACAAGGGAAACTTAAGGGAATCCGAGCTGTTTGCACGCCTTGATAATAATAATAATAATAATAATAATAGGCTATGTGGTGACAGAGATGAAACGATCAATCACACAATAAGCGAATGCAGCAAATTAGCACAGAAGGAGTATAAGGCGAGACACGACTGGATCGGGAAGGTGATCCACTGGGAAATGTGCAGGAAATTTCAATTCGACTATACAAACAAATGGCATATGCACAACCCGGCACCTGTCCTAGAAAATGACTCGCATAAACTCCTATGAGACTTTAACATACAAACGGATCAACTAATCCAGGCCAGAAGACCAGACCTCATAATAATCAATAAAAAAAAGGGAATCTGCAAAATTATCGACTTTGCTGTCCCGGTGGACCACAGAATAAAACTGAAAGAATGTGAAAAAGAAGGATAAGTACCTTGACCTTGCTAGAGAATTGAAAAAACTGTGGAACATGAAAGTAACGATTGTGCCAATTGTGATGGGTGCATTAGGCACAGTTACTAAAGGATTATTAAAAGGCCTGGAAGACTTGGAAGTTGGTGGACGGGTAGAGACTATCCAAATGATAGCATTGCTAAGAACGGCCAGAATACTGAGAAGAGTCCTGGAGACTTGAAGGGACTTGCCGTCACTCAAACTCCAGTGAAAAACCATCAGCTAATACTGATGTGAAGAACTCTAAAAGAGTAAATAATAATAATAATAATAATGACTTTTGAAAAGTGGCACACCCTTTTGGTTTTATAGCATAATACATTGGAGCCGGCTACAAAAGATAGATAGATAGATGCTATAAATAAAAGGAAAGATCTAAATAAAAGAATGATTACAATCAAATCATCATCATCATCATCTTGTCGTGCCGCCAGCACGGATATCGCTGACCCTCTCTCGCCACTCTTCCCTATTGTTCATCGCTTCTGGCAGATCCTCAGGACTACATCCCGTATCTACACAGAGCTGCTGTATGTAGGTTCGAGCTGGCCACTCTGCTTTTGCTCGGCCATGTGAAGAGGTCCATTGGAGTACATCACTTATGAGATCGTCCTTACTTCTCCAGCAGCGTCCTGTGTGTCTGGTTCGTCTAAATTTGATAGTTTTCGTGATGGATAGTTGGTGGCCGTATAGCTGCTGCTTTGTGGGTTGTCGCCTCCGGGACTTATTCAATATTGCTCGCAGCATTCTTGTGTAGTTACCGTCAAGCTTTTCCTCCTGCCGTTTAGTTAGCGTCCATGTTGTGCATCCATATAGCTGTATCAAAACGACCGCTGCTTGGAAGAAACTGCGTTTCATTTTGTCGGTCTGGTCACAATCGAATAAAGAGACTAAAATTATAAAAAGTTGAAAAAAAAAAAAAAAAGACGAGCGAAAAAGAAATTATCCCCCACCTAAAATAATTTAATACATCATATATATATATATATATATATATATATATGTGTGTGTGTGTGTGTGTGTGTGCTGTGAGGATTGTACAGAGTTTCCAAACTTTATCGCGCTCCTGGCGAGTTCTCTATGCAGCATCAAGTGTCTGCACAATGCTGATATATAAAAAGAACGAAATTAAGAATTTAATAGAATGAAGAAAAGAGTCTAAAATTTTTAAAAAAGCAGATAGATAGATAGATAGATAGATATGAACATGTCGAAATAGATAGATAGATAGGAACAGACTGAGATAGATAGATAGATAGATAGATAGATAGATAGATAGATAGATAGATAGATAGATAAGAACAGACTGAGGTAGATAGATAGATAGATAGATAGATAGATAAAAGAAAATATACGATTAAAAAAAGGAAAAAGAAACATAAAATAAAGAATGAAATAATCGAATAGATTGAGGCGGGGAAGACTAGATTGTAAAAAATCATTGCAAAATAGAAAGAAAGAAAGAAAGAAAGAAAGAAAGAAAGAAAGAAAGAAAGAAAGAAAAATATTTGTCATGTAGGAAAAAAAAGCGAAAAAGAAAAAAGAAGCGAAAAAGAAATCATATTAGAAATAGAAAAAAAAAGAAAAGTCTTTATATATATATATATATATATATATATATATATATGAAGAAAAACTGATAACAACGATCCAAGTGGAAGGAATGATTTATTAACGGGTCGACACTATAGCGTTTCGGTTCTACTGAACCATCATCAGGACCATGAGGGGATATATTAATAATTTTAAGTTAACGATTGATGATTAGAAATTTCACATTTCTAAACATTCATCGTTAACTATAGTGTCGACCCGTTAATAAATCTTTCCTTCCACTTGCATCGTTGTTGTCCGTTTTTCTACATATTGTTGGATTACAATCCTTTATTTACTCTTCATATATATATATATATATATATATATATATATATATATATATGACCAGCAGCAGATGGGAATCTGTTAACACCCCAAGACAGAAAACACCACGATGTGTTTGGTTCTTTTCATGATAGGTCTGTTTTTCGTTTTATTTGTTTGTGTATGTTTTGCAACCAGCCAAGAATCTTTTGATAATAACCAAATAGAAAAAGACAACAGCAGATATTTATCAGCAAGAATGAATGAGTAACATATGTACTCATAAAAAACAAACAAAAAAACTTATCTGATAATGTCCATGAAATTGTATACGAGAATTACTTTGTAGACGAGTAATTTCTACCAGCGCAAAAAAAGGTCAGTGGTAGGGTCCAGATAAAACCCAGAATCCTGATTGAGAGTATTGTAAATTGACAGACAGATCATCCAAACATGAATTTTTGGCAATACACCATCTTCTTACCAAAGTTTTGCGTAATTTGGTCTTGGGTCGTATCGGCATATTGTTTAAAGTGTTCGCCAATGGCCCAGGAAACCTGGGTTTAATCCCATACCAAAGACTAAAAAAAAAATGGTACTTGGTGCTGCCTTGTTTAACACTCAGCATTATAAGGTAAAGATCTAGGGTAAAGTGGGGCAATCCAGGGAAAGAAATAGCGCCCTCCCCAACACCTTCGTGTAGTAGCTATCGAAAAAGGAGCCTTCGGGGCGCCCTCAACGACGGTCGCCAACTTTTATATATATGTTTGTGAGATGCGTTGTAAAAGTATCGAGACGAAAGCTGTATTTACCAAAACAGAAATGAACAATAAAAGAAACATTGATTTTCTTCAAAATACGAGTTGTGTTGAAAAAGTATCGAAACTAAAGCTGTACTTACCATGATAGAAATAAACAATGAATGAAACATTAATTTTCTTCAAAATCCAACGTCTTTTGAGAAAATATTGAAACTGAAGCTGTATTTACCAAGACAGATATTAACGATGAATGAAACGTTAATTTCAAAAAAAAAAAAAAAAAAATCAAAAGAAGTTTTCTTAGCAAAAAAGGGTGATTTTCAATTTTATTCCCTATAAATCCTATCGTTACCTTAGCAACGAATATTCCACAAAAATATTCAATAACAATCCATACTTACCAAACACCTTCGCTCGGGCTGGATATGACACAAGGTCATTTTCTAAGCAGAGTTTTACAAGTTTGAATTCAGAATTTTCCTTCTCCTAGACTAGTTGCCTCACCAAGGTTCAAGAAATCAGTCTGCACTACTATTTACCCATAGCCGGAGGGAGAATAATTGGATTCATACTTTTGTCAAGGGTATTAGTGCTATGTGAAATGCAATCAGTCTCGTCCAAGATTTGAACTCGTGTCGCCGTGTCCATTTCCAACAACGATAACCATTACACCACGGGCACCTCCGATTGTTATCCAATAACAATCTATTTAATACTTAATACCCACGCCATTTATTAGCATTTAATTATCCCTAAACTACAAGATCGATAATATACTTTGATATTCTATTTGGTGGATAATGGTATTGCTGGTATCGAGGAATCTTCGGAGCTCTTTCCTTTTCTGCTTTGGATCTTACCAGAAACACCCAGCTCATCGGGGCTTCGGTGCTCACCTGATCTTCAATAAAGCAATATAAAATATAGCATAATGGTTTGAATGTTCACGCACGGCCCAGGAGACTGAGGTTCAATCCTGGGTTGAGTCATACTAAAGACTCAATGAATAGTCTTTGATGCCTCTTTACTTAACATTCAAAATTATTCGGTGCAGATCAAAGGTAAGATGAGCAATCCAGTGAAAGCTACTACACCTAGGTGTTGTAGCTATTGAAAAGGGAGCCTTATGATCGCCATCAACTACGGTCAACCAACTTACTTAGGCTACTTAGTAAGGATTAATGAAGTTACCACGGGGTAATTCCATCAAAGTTAAACACGGTATTTTTCTCTGTGGAATATCCAAAAGGATTGCGGTTGAGAGTGAAAGAATATCCCACTTGGCTACAGAAAGGCTATCTCTTGGCTTAAAAGGGAGGATAAAAGAATATCCCACTTGGCTACGGGGAGTCTATGTAGAAAAATATATCTCTTGATCTGGGAATGAGGTTGGTTGGTTTTATGGCATATCAACCTTTGTAGGTTATTTAATGCAAAGTCCATATTTATACGAATAATCAGTTCTATTTTAAACAATTCAGTTGAGCATGAGTACACAGTTTAATTGTTAAAAATATTTCTATCTTTAGCTATTCAGTATAGTCAAACAGTTCTAATTCAAACAATTCAGTTTATCGTAGGAACAGTTTCAATGTCAAAAACAGTTCTATATCAAACAATTTAATTCAACATAAGTACGCAGACTAAATATCAAAACACTTCTATTTCAAGTAATTTAGTTTAGCATAAGTACGCAGTTTATTTCTATTTGACCCATAGATAGGACCCAATTAGGTGCTACCTCTCCAGGACAGAGTAGACCTGGGAGTAATGGCAATGAAGGGGCGCTCCGCACCCCTCAAAGCCCCAGCATCACTGGAACCTCACCATCAGATTGTTTAGTGTCATAATTAGGATACTCGTCGGGGGAGTCTTACCCCTCCGCAGAGATGCAGTCGGTGTATTCTACAGCCCCAGCCGATTGGGAAATAGGAAGGAGGGTAGAAGAATATCCCACTTGGTTACGGGGAGAGTATGTGGATGAACGTAATATGCGAACGGACGGACAAAGCAAAAAGCGGAATTATTTAGATAAGTTTCACAACTGAGTAAACATTTTTGCTTGAATTTAGAATTTAAAATTCTAAAATTTCAAAATTTAAATTTTTTTTTTAATTGAGGTATCGCTAAATAACCTAATTTACTCTCAGAGAGGGGAGGAGCACTGCCAATACCTGTTGCCCTAAGAGATGAGGGGGGTGTCCTCGTGGTGTAATGGTTAAAGCGATGGACTGCAGAATCGTAGTAAGCGAGTTCGTACTCCAGCCGCGCTATTACGTTCACCCTTGGAGAAGGTATGAATCCCCTTATCCTCGCAGCTATGGGTTACATAGTACCGCTACTGTTCTTCTGGGAGAATGGCTTTGGCATTAAATAACCTACAAAGGTTGATATGCCATTAAACAAAGAAACCAAACCAAACCTAAGAGATGGTATCTTTTTTCTTTTTTCTCCATTTTCCTCTACTCTGACATACCTTTGCCTCCTCACTCTTAACTCCTTCCGCCTCCCCGTCCTCCCTTTACCATTCCCTATTTGTGCTCTTACCATCTCCTCATTCATATACCTTCCCTTCCTGCCTTTTATGGTCCTCCTCTCACCACTCTTTCATACTGGCTTTTTACACCCTCACCAACTCTTTACTCTCCTTTATCAACTCCTTCCGTCCTTTTCTCTCCTCTTCCCTTTACTCTCTCTCCTCTGTTTTAACATTACTCTTAACTCCTCCTCTTCTTAACTCCTCCTCTTTTCCTTTAATTTACTTTGCTTCCCTCTCTCCACTCCTTCTTCCTCTTCTCTATCATCCTCCTTCTACTTTCACCTTTATTTGCTCACTCCTTCATCCTCATCTCCTTCATTACTTTTCTTTTCCCCCTCCTTCTTCACACTCTTATCTTTGCTCTCTCACTTTTCGTCCTCCTTTTTCTTTCTCTTCTCTCCTCTTTCCTCTCCTCTTTCATTTCTTACTTTGCTCTCTCCCTCTTCATTTTCATCTCCTCCTTTCTTTTCTCTCCTCCTTCTTTCTTTTCAACCCCCCTCCTTTCTTTTCTCTTCTTTCTTTGCGGTTACTGTTTTAAGGGATATCGACCTTTTCAACAACGTGTCGACTACTAAGCCGCCTTCGGCATTTAAGGCCTGACTCATTTTCAGCAAGACGAATTTTCAACACGAGAGATCAATCAACGCGCATGTCCACGCGCATACCCACTGACTGACGTGCTTCATATTTCACGATTGTACAATGCCCGGAAGGAAATTAATGAAGAAGTGGAGCCGGGGAGGTAATCTTGGAGAATCACATTTTGTAGAATGTCAGATGATGGCAACACTGGCAAAAAGAAATGCCACGGTAATCGGAAATGAAGAGGTTTCTCCTTGTTTAATAGTGCGGATTTTAGAAGTAAACTAAAGTACTATCAATTGGAAAGGTTGAGTTGAGTCAATTGAAGAAAAAATCGGACTTATCTTCCAAATCAAGACCGGTAGACATTTGATACTCGACAAATGTACCCTTGCCTAAGTTGATGCTATCTATCTATCTATCTATCTTGTCATCTACAAACAGACTGTTTCATTGTTTCACAACTCATCAGTGTGGTTAGACACGCGAGATGCTTCAAGCTGGCATCAAAACCAATATATAATGCAAAGCTCTTCGAACAAATTGAGCACTCTGGTATCCGGCAAGGTATACAATGTAAACAAACGAACGCTGCTGCTGCTGTTGCTACATAATACCTTATAATTCCCTTGCCGACGTGGTATGCTTGTTGGCCGAGCGGTTTGATACTAAGTCTAACCTAAAGTTGAGCGGGATTCGATCCCAGCTTCGAGTGACCTACCTGTCTAGTCATACTGAAGAGCTGTGATACAACGAAACAGTCTGTCTGTGGATGACAATATATATATATATATATATATATATATATATTGTATAGGCAGCAAGTCGTTAGCTAAACACGTTCGTTTAAAGGCCACAGATTGTTTCCTTTTCAAAATCTTTAAGTGAAGACGTCCGAATTTTCTTCTTATTTTTCTTATGTCCGTGTCAAGATGGGGGCCCCGTGGCGTAGTCGTGTAGTGGGTCACAGCTACATCTCAATAAGTAAGTTCCAACTCAAGTTGTGCTATAATGTTAACTTTCAGATTAATACCCTCGGGAAAGGTAAGAACCACCTACTCCCTCCCAGCTAGAGGTTAAAATAGCATCACTCCTTTTTTTTTTCTAGTTGCTTTGGTATTAAATAACCGACGAAGTTTGATATGCCATTAAATAAAAAAAATCAAATAAAACCATATATACGAGGATCATTAAATAAGTTTCCAGACTTTTTTCGTATGGGCAGTTTTATTGATAGTACACACATGAAACTCTAGTCCCCTTCGAAGTAATCTCCTCCGGCTGCAATGCACTTGTACCGTTACTACAACTTCTGGAAGGCCCCATGGAAGTCCTCTTGCGTGAGCGTGTCAATGACCTTCGTCACAGCCTCTTTCATCTCCTCAATTGTCTCATAACGACAGCCTCTGAGCTTAGGGAATAAGCAAAATCACAGGGAGCAAGGTCTGGACTATAGGGAGGGTGACCAACCGTCTTGATGCCCATCTTGGTCAAATAGTCAGTGACAAGGATGGAGTTGTGGACTAGTGTATTGTCCTGGTGGAAATGCCACTGACCCAATTTGGAGAGTGCTGGCCTCTTCCCTAGGAATCTCTTCCTGAACTCCCTTAAAACCTCAACATAGTATTCCTTGTTGACTGTCTGTCCAGTGGGAACCCAGTGCATGTAGATTATGCCAGTACTGTAAAAAAAAGGGATCATCAAAAGTTTGTGGGTGGATTTGCTCTGTCTGGCCTTCTTGGGTCTGGGAGAGTCAGCTTGCTTCCACTGGGAACTCTGTCTCTTGGTCTCTGGGTCATAGCAGTAGATCCAGCTTTCATCGCATGGCATTTTTTCCAAGTTTAAAATACAATTTTATTGCATATCGTTCTTCTAAAGTGTCCTCACGTCCAGATTGCATTTTTGAAATTCACCAGCTGTGACAATCAGGCTTTAGTAGGGTGTATTCCAATACCTGCTTTAGCTGTTCATCTGAACCTGAAACCAGAAAAATTGGTCAGTCATCTCATAAGATGTATAGCAATACCATACTGAATTTTCAAGAGTCTACGACAATTTCAAATACCTTTACAAAAAAATGTCTGGAAACTAATTGAAGGCACCACGTACATCGAGAAAGAAAGAAAAAGACAGATATAGGGAAATCTAATTTATGGTAGGGTAGACAAAGACTCCATTGCGCTTAGTGACTGGCATCTTATTGCTATGATCAAACTTCTGGTCAATTGACAACTAAGGTTTGGTTTAGTTTGGTAGTTTAATCCCTTCCTTGGTACTATTTACCAACCCATCCGCTCAGGCAGGATATGACATAAGGTCAATTTTTAAGCGGAGTTTAACAGGTTTGAATTCAGAGTTTTCCTTCTCCTAGACTAGTTGCCTAACCAAAGCTGAAGAACTGTCCTACTATTTACCCATAGCTGGAGGGAGAATAATTGGATTCATACTTTTGCCAAGGGTATTAGTGCTATGTGAAATGCAATCAGTCTCGTCCAGAATTTGAACTCGTGTCGCCGTGTCCATTTCCTGCAACGATAACGACTACCCCACGGGCACCTCCTTAAAATCCCTTCCTTGGTAATTAAATACCAAATCCATCCTTGTAGAACAACGGCTGTAGTATCTTTTAACCCATAAGTTGTCGACCGTAGTCGAGGGCGACCAGAAGGCTCCCAATCCAATAGCTACTACACCGATGTGTAAGGGAAATCGCTACTCCTTTCCCCGGATTGCTCCACTTTACCCTTGATACGTACCTTATAATCCTGAGTGTTAAGCAAGGATGTATCAAGTACCATTTTAAAAGTCTTTGGTATTATGCGACCTGGGATTGAACCCAGGTCACCCGGACCACTGGTGAACACTCTACCCACAAGGCCAATTAGCCGGTACTCATACCTTTGCGAATTAGAGAGTTTCATCCCTTTCCCAAAGTATTCGTAACAGCACGTGTAGATTTTGAACACGCTTACTTTACTGGAGTCCAGCGCTTAAAACATTAGGCCACGGGACTCCCACAATGGTCTGATCATACAGCTTGCTAACTATAAAGCCTTGTAAAGTGCCCACAAACTTTCTCACTAGCTGGTCCCATAATTTGTTTCGGTTGTTGGGATGCTACTCGTTTAAAGTGTCTGGGACAGGGATAAAGCCAACCCGACACCAGGGCTACAACTGGTTGGAATTTCCTTCTCCTATATGGGTTACCATAGTTTGAAGAAGAGTTGTTGGATTCGTACCTTTCCCAAGAGTATTAGTGCTATATGAAATGCTAACAGTCTCGTCCAGGTTTTGAACTCAGATAGTGAGCCAAAATCCTACGACAATAACCGTTATGCAACACTCGCCTCTATTGTACAAGACGATAAATACGTACGTTTGTGTTTAATTGTTAATTAAAAGGCAAAAGTCTATCTTCCCTCTTCCTATTTCTCTAACTCTTTATATATATATATATATACACACACACACACACACACACATATATATGTATATATATATTTCTCTTTCTATATATAAAAACACTTATATATATATATATATATATATATATATATATATATACATATATTTTTTCCTAACTCTCTTTGAATATGAGTGTGTGTATATATATATATATATCTGTATGTATATATACATACATATATATATATATATATATATATATGTATGCATGTATGTATATACATATCTGTCGCCTTTGTTTTCATTTATTTGGCTGTTGCTTAGAAAATATTTGGCCTGGAGCGAAATCTTGCAAAAATACCAAAAAAAGGCGAGTCAAATAATAAATAATTCATTACAGTTTGCTTTCAGGCGGTTGTGACAGAAAATAAGGGGGCAGGAGAAATGGAGAGAAATGACGACACTGCGTGGAAGAAAGAGAGAGAGAGAGAGAGAGAGAGAGAGAGAGAGAGAGTGTGTGTGTGTGTGTGTGTATGTGTATGTGTATGTGTGACCTGTGAATATTAAACAGAAAGAGAGAGAGAGGGAGAATGGGGAAAGAAAAGACCGAGAAATAGAAAAAAATGGAGAGGAAGAAAAGAGAAGAAAGGAAAAAATAACAGATGGAGATTGGGAGAGGGATAAGAGACAATAAAAGAGGGGAGAAAAAAGAGATAAAGAGATAAGGAACTAAAATAGAGGGGAGAGAAAAAAGAAAGAGACAAGGCGGCGAGAAAGAAAGAAAGAAAGAAAGAAAGAAAGAAAGAAAGAACTTGTCTGGAATAATAAAAAAAAGCACAATGGCTAAAGTACCTGACAGCGGCCTCAAGGTAAACGTGTTCAAACCCCAGTCGTGATGTGAAGTTAACTTGCGGATATTGAGTGAGGCCCAAACCCCCTTATCACTGCACACCTGCAATTCTACTCGGATGGCTTTGGCATTAAATAAGTCCAGAAGGTTGAAATGCATAAAACAGATAAATCCAATCGAAATCCCTGTTTTGGTCATAATAATAACTTGTAAGCATTACTTTCGGAGCAACCCTCTTACATACGCAGAAGTGGTAACTATTGAGAAAATTACTGATTTGAAGGAGAAAACTTGCTCTATCTACCAGTGTTATTGTGTTCCCCTATCAGTTCTAGGTGCAACTGACTTTTCAGCGAAATCGGTAATATATTTGAAGTTAATAAATTAAGAGCATAAAAGTAAAGAAACTTGAACAATGAAAAAGAGATAGAACGACGCTGGGATCGTGAGGAAAAGATGGCGACGACTAGCCAGAGAAGACGCCTATATATGTAGTGAGAGAGAGCGAGAGAGAGAGAGAGAGAGAGAGAGAGAGAGAGAGAGTCGGAAGACAATTCAGAGTGTCTTCAATCGATCTCATACCAAGATTATGAATTGGATGAAGAGGGCTAGAGTCTTGTTCGGTTTGGTTTTATGGCACATCAACAATTGTTGGTTATTTAATGTCAATTCAATTTTTATACATATAAACAGTTCTATCTAAAACAATTCAGCTTAGATTAAGTTTAGCTTTTATTTACACACAGTTGAATGTCAAAACAGTTCTATTTTAAACAATTCAGCTTAGATTAAGTTTAGCTTTTATTCACACACAGTTGAATGTCAAAACAGTTCTATTTTAAACAATTCAGCTTAGATTAAGTTTAGCTTTTATTTACACACAGTTGAATGTCAAAACAGTTCTATTTTAAACAATTCAGCTTAGATTAAGTTTAGCTTTTATTTACACACAGTTGAATGTCAAAACAGTTCTATTTTAAACAATTCAGCTTAGATTAAGTTTAGCTTTTATTTACACACAGTTGAATGTCAAAACAGTTCTATTTTAAACAATTCAGCTTAGCATAAGAACACAGTTTCATTTTAAACAATTCAGTTTAGCATATGTACGCAGTTCAACTGTCAAAACAGTCCTATTTCAAGAAATTCAGTCTGGCATAAGTACACAGTTCAACTGTCAAAACAGTCCTATTTCAAGAAATTCAGTCTGGCATAAGTACACAGTTCAACTGTCAAAACAGTCCTATTTCAAGAAATTCAGTCTGGCATAAGTACACAGTTCAACTGTCAAAACAGTCCTATTTCAAGAAATTCAGTCTGGCATAAGTACACAGTTCAAATGTCAAAACAGTCCTATTTCAAGCAATTCACTTTGGCATAAGTACACAGTTCAACTGTCAAAACAGTCCTATTTCAAGAAATTCAGTCTGGCATAAGTACACAGTTCAAATGTCAAAACAGTCCTATTTCAAGCAATTCACTTTGGCATAAGTAGGCAGTTTAGTTCCATACGATGCATTCGCGCTGAAGCCACACCTTCATCGACTAATGAATAGAAAATGCTATAGAGAATGTCAGAAGTTTTCAATCATTCTTTACTATATATATATATATATATATATATATATATATATATATATATATATATATATATATATATATATACCCAATCAAACATTGCTCAATAGGCTGTGGCTGTAAAAAATTAATGAGTTTCCTAGATATGACACTAAACAAACTCATGGTAAGGTTCTAGTGATGCTGGGGCTTTGGGGAATGCAGAGTAACCCCTTCATTGCCATCGCTCCCATGTTCACTCTGGCCCGGAATAGTTGCACCTAATAAGACCCTATCTATGGGTTAAATATAACTAAACTGCGTACTTACGCTAAACTGAATTGTTTGATTTAGAACTGTTTGAATAAACTGAATAGCTTAAAATAGAAATGTTTTTGATCATTAAACTGTGTACTCATGCTAAATTGATTCGTTTGAAATAGAACTGATTATTTGTATAAAGATGGCTTTGGCATTAAATAACCAACAAAGGTTGATATGCCATAAAACACGAACAACCAACCAGGCAACCAACCAACCAATCAAATATATATATATATATATATTTATATATATTTATATATGTGTGTGTGTGTGTGTGTGTATTAAAGAATATTATATATATATATATATATATATATATATATGTATTTATGTATATTAAAGAATATTTTATATATATATATATATAATCTCTTCGCTCGAGCAGTATGTGAAGCAAGTTCGATTTTTAATCTGAGTTCAAGGTTTTTAAATTCACAGTTTTCATCGACCGGTTGCTATTCCAAGATTAAAGAACACAGTCTGCCCTACTATTGACCCATAACTAGGGAAAGAATATTTAGATTCGTACCATTTTCCAAAGGCATTAGCACAACATGAAATGCAAACTGCCTCGTCCAGGATTTGAACTCGGTTTGACGTGTCCCTTACAACAGTAACCAATACACTAGGCGGGGGTCTGTGTCCACACATAATTCCGTACTGGTACTTAAAAGGCATCTAGCAGCTGGGTTAGGGTTAAGGTTATGTAAATAAATATGGGACTTTACTTTCGGAGTGTATGTCAATTATGAATAGATTTAGAATTATATGTACTGAGGAGATAAATTTGTGGATTAGGAATAAGTTTATTTACCAGAGTAATGCTTGCCGGGGATATCGGCATTTTAATAATTGTTTATTCATGTCTTGAACGTTAGAGTTGCTCTCAGGAAGATAGATAGATAGATAGATAGATAGATAGATAGATATGAGCAGACTAGATAGATAGATAGATAGATATGAACAGACTTGCTAGGAAGATATAATAGACTAGATACAGAGATGTAAACAGACTAGATAGATAGATAGATAGATAGATAGATATGAAGAGACTTATTAGCTAGCTAGATATGAAAAGACTAGATATATAGATAGGAGCACGATAGATAGATGGTTGGTTGGTTGGTTGCTTGGTTTTATTGCATATCAAACCTTGTAGTTTATTTATTGACAAACTCTTTTCACACACACACACACACACACACACACACACACACAAACATATATATATATGATTTGCAAACGAATAGTTTATAGGTAACATTTTTTTAAACGAGCTCATTTGTTTGCACACTGTTAAATGGTTTCAAGTGTTGTAAGTGATTAAACAATTGTATTTGATTAATAGATGAGAATCTATCAGGTACTACCACTCCGTGTCAGAGTGAACCTGGGAGTAATGGCAAATGAAGGTGTACTCAACATTTCCCAATAGACGGATAGATAGAGGCATACGTGTATTGAGAATCGGCATTTGAATGCTTTCCTAATCAAAACTTAAACACTAGTCGTCTTAGAAAGATATGCACACACACACACACACACATATATATATATATATATATATATATATATATATGGGAGCGTCCCCGTGGTGCTCTGGTTGACGTGCTGACTTGTTATATTGTAGTAAGTACAATTACTTCACTTCTCCAAGGATGGCTTTGACCTTAAATAACCCACGAAGGTCTATATGTCATTAAACAACCAAACCAAAGCTCACCAAACCAACACATACAGACGCAGAGAGAGAGAGAGAGAGAGAGAATGTAGTTGGACCTGAGCCCACAATGTCGAGTCCCATACTGTGGTTCTAGACTGGTGTGCTGGTAAGTGATACTATTAAACAAAAGTGAACGTTAATTCACGAATGAAGAAGAATACAAATGTCCTTTTTCAATAAATTTTCAGATGTGAAGGCATTGGCTTGAGGGTCCAAGGTCGATAGATATCACAAGTGTCCCCTGGATTGACCATACGTATCCGCTAATTCAACACGTCGTAGCCAGTCGGTGTTAAACCAAATGTTTTCAGGATTTGCATATTATTTGCATCTCTTGAATATTCATGGCGGCTTTCTTTCTGTGTTGTGTGATTATCTGTTCGTTTCGCTAACGGGCCGAGTCGGTTTCAGGATCTTTTCATTCTTACTTATTTTTAATGGTAATTTCCTGTAGTTTGTTTAGGTTCGACGTGTGTGGGTGGCCGAACGGTTGATGGCAAGGAGAATGGAATCGACGTGACGATTTGAAAAGTTTGCGTTCAGTTTGCGTTCAGTTTGCGTTAAGGAATTTGGGAAAGTCATTTATCTACTAACCCTGTCTCAGGAATGTAAAATAAGCCAATTGATTGACATTGACGGCAAATCCGTCAGTCGAGGTTGATTTACCTCAATAGGTTAGGGAATTGTATTTATTGTATTTATGAACTCCTCCGCTCGAACAGAATGCGACACAAGGCCAATATTGTAAGCTGAGCTTAACAGGTTTGAATTCAAAGATTTCCTTCTTCTAGACCGGTTGTCAAATCAAGGTTAAAGACAGTCTGACCTACTATTTACTTACAGCTGACGGGAGAATAATTGGATTCTCACCTTTCCCGAGGGTATTAGTGCTATGTGAAATGCATACCGACTCATCCAGGTTTTGAACTCGGATCTCTGTGTACATTTCTTACGACGATAACCATTACACCACGAGCGCCTCCCATCGCATTTATCTTTTTATTAATATTTTTTTGTATTGTTTTTAAATAGATTTTTTTACACGATCTTATCGAATGCAAATAATTTTCAAACAAATATATTTGACCCCAAGCTCCAGAACAAGAGTCTCACCACCAGACACACTTCTGGGGAGATCCTTATCTCTCTACGGTGGATACAGTTAGTGTATTCTACGCCCTGCTGATATGGCGTTAAAAATAAAACGACTGCATCCTCTACTAAGGGTACCCCCTGAACTCATTGACCTAGTGGGTAGAGTGTTCGCCAATGGTCCGGGAGACCTGGGTTCAATCTCAGGTCGAGTCATACCAAAGACTTTAAAATTGGTACTTGATACCTCCTTGCTTAACACTCAGCAATATAAGGTATGTATCAAGGGCAAAGTGGAGCAATCCAGGGAAAGGAGTAGCGCCCACTCCTACTCATCGGTGTAGTAGCTATTGAAAAGGGAGCCTTCTAGCCGCCCTCGACTACGGTCGCCAACTTTGCTTTATTAGGTAAGGTATTAAACTGCATTCGGTTTTCAAGCTCCAGTTCTGGAACTCTAGGGAGTGTGACGTCATCCTTTCATTGTCATTACTCCCAGGTCAACTCTGAACCGGAGGGGTAATACTTGTAAGGGTCCCATCGAATAGTCAAACAGATATTTTTGTAAATTATTTACATCAGATGGGAATATTCATACCGCATGGAATTGGTGACCAGAGTTGAAAGGCCTTGCGCTCATGCCTTTAGAAAAGGGATAAATCTGTCTCATCTTCTATGGTAGAATATTTCCGACGAATTTCTATCGCAAAACAATCCTCAGTTTATTTCCAGAGTGAAATACCGTATTTGACGGCATATAAGACACACGGGTGTATAAGACGCACCCCAATTGTAATATAATGGCCGAGGGATTTCGGTTTATGCCTTTGGGTTTAGTTAGACTGAGAACCTTTCGGCTCGGTGCATGGGTTAGTTGGGTGCAACATTAAAACAGGTGTTCACGCGCGCGCGCAGAGCGGACGTGTCACTCAGAGATGTCACAATAGCCCGAGATGGGAAACGGGGTTACACAGTGCGAATGACGTCACGCACCGGAAGCGCGCGGAGGATTTGGGGAGATTTTGAAAAAGTCATGAGTTGAAACTAGACACTGGACAAAGACAGTTGGCTTTCGCTAGCTCCCGGAGACCTTTGTGGCGGGTGCCACACGTGTTGGCGGGGGAGGAGATGAAAAAGCCAGAATAGAAAGATAGTGCCTCTCTCCTTGATTATGTCGTTTGCTTTTAAATGTAATTCTATAATATAATATAATGATAATGTAATTCTATAATATAATATAATAATAATAATATATATGTTGGTTTAACCTCAACTACCCTGTCGAGGAGACTTACAATGCACCTTTCTGACACAAGTTCAATAGCTCAGCATTAAAAAAAACATTCATGCCCAACAACACAACTACGAAAAATTCTCACCGACAACACAACAATATTAGAACATCAAAATAATAAACAAAAACTTCAGATTCTCGAAGCAGTACATATTAGAAACCTGCAACCAACACTTAATAGAAATAATTTTCGAACCAGTGCTAATGTACTTAAATGTCTTTAGCTACTGGCACTAATTATAGAATTACATTTAAAAGCAAACGCCATAATCTTCAACGGCAAAGACGCCCTTACACAGTAGTAATATGCTAAAACAAAAGCTACATCACTTTTGTAATAGATCCTCCTCTGATGATGGCCCAAAGTCGGGCAGAAAGTACTAGGGATACATGCAACTATGGACAATACATAAATCAATTCCCCCGAAAACGATAAAAGTAATACGGGAATTCGAACGGATCCAGAAGAAAATATGTAGACATAAAATGTCTATTATGTTTAATGAAATTTGCATATATATATATATATATGTATGTCTGTGTGTGTGTGTGTGTGTGTGTGTGTACTTCATTTACTTATTTAACGATTGTTTTGATTTTCTTTTCTTTTAGGTAAGTACCTGGGACTCTTTCTGCTATATCATTAAATGGACCATTCTCTTTCTGGAGATTATCTGTTATAACCGAGTAGATTCAATCAAAACGAGGTAAGTCATAAAAGTTATGTTTTCGTTTGGATCCAATGAAAGCAAATATAGTCAGTATTTCAGGACCCTCCACAGTATTCTAGAACATGTTACTTTGGCTGATATCTAAATAATTTCTGACGAAGGAATTTACGGCTGCCATTCGCATTATGCAAAGCTCTTCGAACGAATTGAGCACTCTGGTATCCGATAAGACATAAAATGTGAACAAACGAAAGCTACAACTTAATGCCTTATAATTCCCTAGCTGACGTGATACGCTTGTTGGCTGAGCGGTCTGATACTAAGTCGAACGTAGAATTGGGCGGGTTTCGATCCCAGCTTCAAGCGTGTCTAGTCGCACAGGAGAGTTGTGATGTCTGTCCGTGGATGACAATATATATATATATATATATATATATGTGTGTGTGTGCGTGTGTGTGTTTGTGTACGCATGTTAGACCCCTCGGTAAAAATTATGGAATTAGCACAACTACAGTAAGTTCAAATTGTTTTCCTTTTTGCTTTTATTTTTAGCAGTAAATAAACTAAGAGCAAATAAGACGCAAAACAGATTTTCCTTTAATAGCTGAACATTATGGCTTCATATTATATAGATTAAACCAAGCAGATTTATTTATTTTAATCAATGTTATAATTTTTGTCCTGGTCATGTCGAAGAAAAAATTATGCAATGTCCATTATTGAGGAAAAAATCTTGAATGAAATCGTAATTTGCATCCCTCAAACAAATACAAGCAAAAGCTTGGATATGCAAATCGGTTTACGGTTAATAGACTGTTCTCGAAGACTTCAAAAAGTGGCTTGGCATACCGAATTGAAAGGTAATATAGCTGTAACAAAAAGAATAGTCAACGGGAACCATAATAAAAAAGTAAAGTTGGCGACCATAGTCGAGGGAGACCCGAAGGTTCCCTTTAGATAGCTACTACCCTAACGTGTAGGGGGGCGCTACTTCTTCGCTGGATTGCTCCACTTTACCCTTGATCCATACCTTAAAATGCTGATGGTTAAGCAAGGAGACATCAATGACCATTTTTTGAGTCTTTGGTATGACTCGACCAGGGATTGAACCCTGGTCTCCCGGGGCATTTGCGAACACTCTAACCGCTATGCCAATGTCTGGTACATAATAACCATGATAAAACTCGTTTAACAAGGTATTCTCGTGGAGATTGGTGAAAAATGTTGGTTGTTCCCGAAAGAAATGAGGAGCTTCAAATAAACAATGAACAAAACTCTATTTTCTTCGAAAGAGCTCCTTTGACAAACATCCTATTCACCCCCGCAAAAGCACTTCCTAAACACATCTTTTGATATGGTTTCGAGTTCAACCATCATATTTTTTCAGATATCTTTCATGTCTTCAAATCTCTTTCTCTTAAAAATGAATTCAGCACAGAACTTTGCAAATTGTTTTTAACATACTAAAACAGTCGAAGAACCTTTCTCATAAAATAGAATTATATTTACGAGGATTTGACCCTTGTCTTTTTTTGCGGGGGTTGAACTCTGAAAATAAACGTCGTGATACGAAAATGTTTATTATTTTCTTCAGAGCTAGAATTATATAAAAATAATAAACATTTTTTAAAATCTTTTAAAAAGAATTTTAAGAATACGCGTCAATGTGAAAGCCGTTAGAATACATTAAAAAAGATTTTAGATAAAGTTAATTAAAACTAAACATTCTTAATGTTCTACAAAGACAAAAATATGACGAACATTTTGGCTAAATCAATAATACTAACCATGGCAAAACTGATACAGCCAATATAAACGTACAACATTGCCTAATTCGGTAAGTTAAGCTTTCCGGGCTCGGCGGATGGCGGCGATCAGGCTGGCTTTGGTGTTGTGGGAGGTCATGTTGTTGACGTTCTCGACGTATGACCAAACGAAGTAGTCCAGCGGGTTCAGGTCGGGGGAGGAGCGGGACCTGACGGACTTGATTAGCTTGAGGTTCTTTGTCTTCTCAATCAAGATTTGGCTTGTCTGGCGCCTGTAGGACCTACACTTCAAGTCCTCCTTCACACATGCATTCACAGTTATGTGTGAGACAAGCTGCCGAATAGGCCGCTGGGGAGTTTCATCAATGATTGCCAGGACCTTTTCGATGAACTCCTTGGTCCGGGTATTCCTGGCGGTGTCCTTCTGCTCCACCACCTCCTAAGGGTCGTCCGATGCATTGAGCTGTGCCCCCAAGCGTTGAACCGTCCGGATTTGCATTTTGAGGGAGCTGGCAATGGTCCTGTTGCCATAACTTGGATTGGTAGAGAACATGAGTTGTACAGCGGCGCATCTCCGATCTCGCTCGTTGAACATTGTGTCACTTTCAGGCATGATAGAAGGCTCCTATCGCTCTTGGGAATTCGGTAAGTTAAGTTTTCCGGGTTCGAACTGAGTCATAACGATATGGAAGCGACTAAAAACTTTTAAAAAGCGAAGACGAAGTCGATCTCAGTACAGTCAGCCGATGGTTGAAGAAATTTCGCTCGTGTTACAAGAACATCGATGGTCAAGAAAAGATAGTTATGCCTAAAACTGTGGATTCCGGGGGCTGTGTTCCAAGCCATCGAGGTGAAAGCAACGAGTTCACTCGAAGAGTATCAGGCGAGCTCGACATATCACAGTACAGTAGGGTTCTTCATCTTTACCACCTTGGTAAATAGTTGTCAAATCGTGTCTCATGTTACAAAATATTACAAAACTTTTGACTCTTGTATGATAACTGTTCATATCAACCCTTTTATGATAACTGTTCATACCAACGTGAACGTTTTGCTAAAAAAATCGGGTTTTTGAAATTCGACCTATATACGAGTCGATGGGGTGTTTTTCTAAATAAGGCATACATTTACTTCTTGTATACACAGTATTTGCCGCTTCCAGAAAGTCGACAAGAAAAAAATGTTCCTAAAACATCTCGGTCTCTCTACGGAAAGCGGAAGTTCTTTCAGCTAGAACCGGAAGTAAATGGATGAGCTTGGTGAAGAATCTTCTTGTTGACTTGTGGATGTTAGAACCAACGGGTCGATGACTTCGTCCGTTGCCATTAGCCAGAAAATTCGATCCCTCCCCAACATCGTTGACCGCACCCATTTCGGATTATAGAATAGAGATTAAATGAATCGATATATCGACTTTTCTCGCCAGCCTCTCTATCCACTATGCTTTTCTAATCCCGTTTTTTTAGGGGTGAGAAGGGAGAGTTTTCTGATTATTTTAAATGAATTTTCGTTTCTAGTCCCAGTTTTTCTTTATTTCGTAGAATTATATATAAACTACTTGACTTCAATTCGCAATGAAAGACAGAGTCTACACTCTAATCTCTGCTTTTAAATAATCTGTAAACGAGCTTGTTACTTCCTTACTGATGTCTTCATTTTTATGAAGATGATATCCGCCATTGCCATCATTATTGTGACGTCGACGACTTTGGGGAAATAACTAATGACTGTGACATCAACCTTTGTGCGTTATTTAATGACAAAACCAACGTTGTAGAAGATTGCCCAGTCGGCTGGGGGTGCTGTAGAATACACTGACTGCATCTCTGCAGAGGTGCAAGACCCTCCCCGCCAATGAGTGTCCTAGATATGACACTAAACAGTCTGATGGTGAGGTTCAAGTGATGCTAGAGCATTGGGAAATGCGGAGCACCCCTTCATTACATTGCTCCCAGGTCCACTCTGGTCCGGCGTGGTAACACCTGATAGGGTTCTATCTATGGGTTAAATAGAACTAACGGCATGCCTATGCTAAACTGAATTGTTTGAATAAAATGGATAGCTTGAAATAGAAATGTTTTTAACAATTAAACCATACTTACATTTAAACTACGTACTTATGCTGGGCTAAATTATTTGAAATGGAACTGTTTTTGACATTGAAATTGTTCTTACACTAAAGTGAATTGTTTAATATAGAAGTGTTTTGACATTTAACTGTGTGTAAATAAAATCTGTACTTATACTAAACTGAATTAGCTGAATTAGTACTACTTGACTAAACTGAATAGCTTGAAATAGAAATGTTTCTCAGAATGAAACTATACTTACATTTAAACTGTGTAGTTATCCTAAACTGAATTATTTGAAATAGAACTATTTTCATAAAAATGTATTTGGCGTTAAATAACCTACAAAAGTTGATATGCCATAAAACCCAACCAACCAACCAACCTTGCAGAACAGCCGTGATACTGTTTAACCCATACATGGGTGGATTAGGGGGTTTCATACCTTTCCCAAGAGTATTAGTCTAAAAGGGATTTGGCTTGGTTGCTTTAGTTTAAAGGTAGTTCAACCTTCGTGGATTATCCAATGTCAAAAATATCCTTGAAGAACAGTAGTCGTACTATTTAACCCATATTTAGGGTAGATGAGGGTTTTCCTACTTTTTCCCTTGGGTTTATGTCATAAAGTGAATGCACTGGCGTAAGTGGAGTTTGAACACGCTTACTCAGAGGCTGTATTAAAGCTCTTTAACCATGACGCTACAGAGAGGACTGCCCGCTTGAAATCACGGAGAGCAATTAAAAATTAAATTACTGCAAATGAATGTTCCTGATTGTCTTATCTCTTAATTTTGGGACATAAATAAATTTTGAATCTAGGAGCTCACTCAGCCGAGCATTGAATACTCTCTCGCGTGGTGTAATGGTTATCGTCGTAGGAAATGGACACGGCGACACGAGTTCAAATCCTGGACGAGACTGATTGCATTTCACATAGAACTAATACCTTTGAGAAAAGTATGAATCCAATTATTCTCCCTCCAGCTATGGGTAAATAGTAGGGCAGACTGATTCTTCAGCCTTGGTGAGGCAACGAGTCTAGGAGAAGAAATACTCTGAATTCAAACCTGTTAAACTCCATTTAAAATTTGACCTGGTGTCATATCCTACCCGAGCGGAGTGGTTGGTAAATATGGTATAATCTCTCTCTCTCTCTCTCTCTCTCTCTCTCTATATATATATATATATATATATATATATATATATATATATATATATATTAGTGTTGGAAAGAATAATGAGTGTTAAATAGAAGTACTTGTAACCACTTCACTGTTTGCAAACAAATGATTCATATTGAATAGAATTAGTGTTAGAGGGAAATAATTAATTAGTTTCTTTGTTGACGTGCATATCAACCTTCGTGGGTTATTTAAAACCAAAGCCACTCTTCAAGAAGAACAGTAATGGTACTATTTAACCCAGAACTGGGAGGATAAGGAGGTTCATACCTTTCCCAAGGGTATTTGCCCCAAAATGAACGCAATAACGCGACTGGAGTTTGGACTCGCTTACTATAATTCTGCAGTTCAGCGTTTTAACCATTACACCAAGATGACACCCTCAATTTCTCTACGTATACTAGGGTGCAAACAAATTAGTTTTAACTCATTTAGAAATGAACTAACTATTAATTTACAAATTGTATATGTATATCCATTTAACTGTGTGCAAAAAATGATTGATGTTAAATTGTTACTTTTTTCACCAATACATGAAACTATTTAACTGTGTGCAAATAAATGATTAATAGTAAATAGAATTATTCGTATTAGAGAGAAATACCTATAAGCATTCAACCGTCTCATTGGCCTAGTGGGTAGAGTGTTCGCCAATGGTTCGGAAGACCTGGGTTCAATCCCAGGTCGCGTCATACCAAAGATTTTTAAAATGGCACTTAATGCCGCCTTGCATAACACTCAGGAATATAAGGTAAAGTGGAGCAACCAAGGGAAAGGAGTAGCACCTTCCCCTACACCTTGGTGTAGTAGCTATTGAAAAGGGAGCCTTCTGGTCGCCCTCGACTAAAGGGAAACAACTTCATTTTTTATTTAACCGTGCGCAAAAAATGAGCTTCGGCTCCTTTAAAATGTTATCCAGAAAACGTGTTTACAAATCTTATATATATATATATATATATATATATATAATATTTGCATAAACAAGATACGGCATTCAATAACTCACAATGGTTGATATGCCATAAAACCAAACCCAACTGAACATATATATATATATATATATATATATATATATATATATATATATATATATATATATATATATATATATTGGAGACCATCCAAATTAGACGAACAAGACATGCGGGACACTACTGGAGGAGCAAGGACGAACTCGTAAGCCACATTCTCCAGTGGGCCCCTCCATACGGACACGTAAGTGTAAAATGACCAACTAGAACTTATCTTCAACAGCTCTGTTCGGCCATAGGATGTAGTCAAGAAGACCTGCTGTAAGCGTCGGATGATAGAGACAGATGGCGAGAGAGAGTTTGGGAAATCCGTGCTCGCAGCATAACATGATATATATATATATATATATATATATATATATATATATATATATATCATCATCGTGTCCTGTTGCTCGCACAGATTTCCCTAACTCTTTATATCATTATCATAATCAATTATTAATAATTATATCATTAATAATAAAAAGAAGTAACTATTACTACAATTATTGCTAGTTTATTATTATTACTATTATTATTATTATTGTTATTATTGTTGTAGTTGTTGTTGTTGATGATGTTGTTTTTGTTGTTGCCGTTATTACATCACCAAAAATAGCAATAACTAAGAGAGTTAGAGAAATCCGTGCGAGCAGCATGACATCTTGATATATATATACATATATATATATATATATATATATATATATATATATATATATATATATATATATATATATTATCATGTCGAGCTCCTCGCACGGATTTCCTTAACCCTCTCTGGCCAACCGTCTCTATCATCCATCACTTCTGGGGGGCTTCCACTGTAATAAAAAAGCAACAAGTGCTTTATATATATATATATATATATATATATATATATATATACATATATATATATATATATAACCACTTGTTGCTTTTTTATTAAGGTGACCAACATTAAGAGATCCAACATTAAGAGATTGAGCCACCCATACGCGTTAAAATCACGTTAAAACGGGTTTTTAAGACTAACGTAATAAAAAAGAATGAAAAAAGAAATTCATATTTAGAACGGTTATCGTGTTTCGAGAAGGTTTGTTGGATATTCTCAATCATCAGAATGTTAATTTGATTCTTAAACTCTTAAAATCGTTGATAAAAACGAATTAAAAAAAAAGTATTTCATACACGAACACTTTAATCCAATAATTAAGTTGAAATATCGCCTAAGGATTTGGCAATAGAAAGCACTCTTTACAGTGGCCCCTTTTTTAAAGAAATCAATTGGGACTATCCCTTTATGTTCCACAAGAACCACCAGACCATTTTTTTACTGACCACTGCGCTCGAAACTTTTTATTTATCGGATAGTCAGTGTATCACAACAAGGAAAGTTTTTTGAACTCAGTCTTATGTTAGAGATTTGGTTTGGTCATTTGTTTTATGGCATATCAACTTTTGTAGGTTATTTAATACCAAAGCCATTCTCCTAGATAAACAGTAGTGGTACTATTTAACCCATAGCTGGGAGGATAAGGGGTTCATACCTTTCCCAAGGGTGAATGTAATAGCGCGACTGGAGTACGAACTCGCTTACTACGATTCCGCTTTAACCTTTACACCACGAGGACACCCCCCTCACCCGGAATGAATTGAAGAATTAGTAGAATTGATAATAAAATATTTCCTGTATTTAATTCAGATATGTAAAAAAAAAAATTTAAAAAAATTCAATGTTTCATTGATAGTTTTTTTTTGGGGGGGGTCAAGTTTCTAGCCTTTCCCGCTTCTCGCAGATTTTTAGAAATAAATCCACCTGGAACAACGCCACACACACACACACACACACACATTTTTCGTATCTTAAATTCCAAGTAATTTGAGCCGTAACTTAACCACGATGTATGTCTCGGGATTTGATTTCCTTGTTTATCAAATTTTCTTTTCTTATACAATTCCTTGTCCCAAGCTCACTTCTTCTTTTTTCCTTTTTATTTATTTATTTATATATTTATTTATTTTGCCTATTAGATTTCTCGCAGTCGTCCAGATCCTAATTCGGGAAAAGAGCGAATAGTCACTGAAGCGAATAGGGAAAAAATAGAATGAAAACGGTTACCTAAACTAAAAAGCTTGGGAAAGTTGAAATAAACTTAGAAAAAAAATGGTAGGAATGATATTCTCTGTTCAGAATACATAAATGTAAGAATACATTTTTTATAAGTGATAAACATTCTCTCTCTCTCTCTCTCTCTCTCTCTCTCTCTCTCTCTCTCTCTCATTTCGTTTTCATTCATCTTTCGTAGCGGCTTACGTTGCCAGAGAGAGAGAGACAGAGAGACAGAGAGAGACAGAGAGAGAGAGAGAACGCTAAAAGATAATATCATGGTTGATTGGTATTTTATCTTTCGAGTTTTATTTCACGGAATTACAAAGAACACTTTCAGCTTTTTTTTTATTCAGTCTGTGTGATTCACTTATCACAGCGGACTATAGTTAAGCTACACTCTACCAGGTAAATGGGTAACTACGAACATTTCTCACAAAGCGCTCTACACTTAAGGTCTTGTGTCAAACTAAACTACTCTCATTAATTCCCGCCTCACTGTGTAGTATCTGTTGACCAAAGCCCCTCCGTCAACGGCAGGATGTGATACAGGGTCAGTTTTTAAGCCGAATAAACATGTCATTTTTCCTAGACTGGTTGCTTAAGAACCCAGTCTGCCCGATTATTTTACTCTTTGCTGGATTGGGGATTTACGTCTTTCTCAAAGGCATTAGTGAAACACAAACAACCTTGAAATGTTAAAAATGTTGGCTTTTGCATAGAATGTTAATCTCCTATACTGTCATTATTGCTGTCAGTTTGGTTTGGGTCAATTGCTTAAGACCATATCAACTCCTCATGGGTTATGTCATGCCAAAATTCGATTAATTTCTACATGCTTAATTCTTATACCTATATTTCCAATGTTTTATTGAATTTTTTATTTGTCAATTACTATTTGTTTTCACACAGTTGTATGGTTTCAAGTATTCCTATCTAATACAAATAATTTTTATGGTTTCAAATTGTTCTATCTAACATTTCCAATTAATACAAATGATATTTACGCAATTATGTTTTTAAGATACAGGCCCAATTTAAAAACATTTTTGCTTGCACATAATTTGAATTATTCTTTTGCCAAGCCGACTGGAGGTCTGTTGAATAAACCGACTGCACCTCTGCAGAGGGGTACGACCTCCAAGTGTCCTAGATATGACACTAAACAATCTGATGGTGAGGTTTCTGTAATGCTGGAGCTTTGGGGAATGTGGAATAGCCTTTCATTGCTATCACTCCCAGGTCCACTTTAGCTCGGAGTGGTAGCACCTGATAGGGTCCTATATGTGGGTCAAATAGGTCTACACTGTGTACTTATGCTTAACTGAATTGATTGAAATAGAACTCTTTTTTGACATTGAAACTGTTTACTTATGCTAAACTGAATTGTTTGAAATAGAACCGTTTATATGTATCCAAATAGATTTGGCATAAATGACCAACAATGTTTGATATGCCATCATCATCATCATCATCATGTCGTGCCACTAGCACGGATATCCCTGAACCTCTCTCGCCACTTTTCCCTATCGTTCATCGCCTTTGGCAGGTCTTCAGGGCTACATCCTGTATCCTCACATAGATGCTGAATGTATGTTCGTGCTGGTCGTCCTGCTTTTGCCCGGCCATATGTGGCGGTCCATAGGAGTACATCACTTATGAGCTCGTCCCTGCTTCTCCAGCAGTGTCCTGCGTGTCTGGTTCGTCTAACTTGGATAGTTTTCATGATGGGAGGCAGGTGGCCGTATAGTTGGTGCCTTGTGGGGTGTTGCTGCCAGGACTTGTTCAATATTGCTCGCAGCAAACAAAATCAAACCAAACCAAATCAAGTATTCTTATGTAATACCAATAATTTACAAGCAATTATACAGTTTTGATAATAGACCTCAATAAACAATTATAATCCTGAGCAACTAATCATTTGCATAGACTTAAATGGTTTCAAGTATTCTTATCCAACACCAATAATTCTATCTAATAAATAATTTGTTTACACACAATTTTGTTTCCAAGTATTCCTATCAAATACTTGGTTTTGTTTGGTCTATTTGTTTAATGGCAAATCAACTTTCGCGGGATATGTATAGAAAATAGCAGGGATACAATTCAACCCATAATTGGGAGATGTGGGGGGGGGTCATATAACTTTGCCCAGGGTATGTCAGCGTGATAGTGTGACTGGAGTCAGAACTTTCTTACTTCGATATTTCTATCCAGCACGTTCGCCTCTATGCCTCAGGGATCCGCTATATTCATAATTTTCAGATTTATTTGACTTAAGATGGGACCCTAACAGATATTGCCACTCCAAGTCAGAGTGGTCCTGGGAGTAATAGCAACAAAGAGTTGACTCCACACTCTTCAAAGTTCCAGGAATGACACCTTATCATCGGATGCAGTTAAATGTCATACCAAGAACACTTCATTTTGGGGGGTGGAGGAGGTTCTTGCTACTCCATAAGGGACGCTGTCTGCTATGGAACTTGATTATAAACAATATTCTATAGTTTAGAGTTATTTTTTGTAAATTATTAATGAAATAGCGGCAGTGTTTCCATAAAGGTGTTGATAGTCCGCTAATATCTTTCAGATGATAAACCCACCACACTGTGGTGTGAAGGCCATTTTTTTTATTGGTGATTATTCATATTATGTATCCACGGGACGCAAGTTGACCTAATCGGATTAAGAATGTATTAATCTGATTTTGTTTTATTCAGGACCTCAATCAAAAGATGAATCTATGGTCACGTAAGAAGAAAAAAAAAGGGGGTGGATGTCTAGATAATACTTAAATCAATATCCCATTGAGCTTCTCTCTCTCTCTCTCTCTCTCTCTCTGAATTTTCACTCTCCATCAATCCTCCTCTTTTTCCTCTTCTCCTTTCTCTTCATCTCAACTTTTTATTTCATCATCTCCCCTTCTGTTTTCTTTCTCTATGTCTACTTTCTCTCTCTTTTTCTATCTCTCTTTTTCCTCTTTCTTTCGTTTTACTTTCACTCTCTCGATCTTCCATTCTCTTTCCACTAATTTTCCCTTCTCTCTCTCTCTCTCTCTCTCTTTCTCTCTCTCTCTCTTTACTTTCACTGCTTTAACTTCATTTTCTCTTTCTCTTTCTTTTTAGACACACACACGCACGCACGTGCGCGCGCACACACTATATCTCTCTTTTTACTCACTCCCTCTCACCTTCTCTTTCTTTCCCCCTCTTTCTTTTAATTCTCTTTTTACGTTCTCTTTTCATCCTTCTTCCTCTTTCTTTTTTTTCCATCCATATTCACTTTCCTTCCATTTTCATTCACAAACGCCTTCATTTCTTTTTCATCTATATCCGCTTTTTTTATATTTTCATTTATATGCTCTTTCATTCATATTTTTCATTAATTCTGACTTCATTCCCATTCATATACTTTCATTCATATTTTTCATTAATTCTGACTTCACTCTTATTCATATACTTTCATTCATATTTTTCATTCATTCTGACTTCATTCTCATTCATATACTTTCATTCATATTTTCCATTAATTCTGACTTCATTCCCATTCATATACTTTCATTCATATTTTTCATTAATTCTGACTTCACTCTTATTCATATACTTTCATTCATATTTTTCATTCATTCTGACTTCATTCTCATTCATATACTTTCATTCATATTTTTCATTCATTTTGACTTCATTCTCATTCATATACTTTCATTCATATTTTTCATTCCTTCTGACTTCATTCTCGTTCATATACTTTCATTCATATTTTTCATTCCTTCTGACTTCATTCCCATTCATATACTTTCATTCATATTTTTCATTCATTTTGACTTCATTCTCATTCATATACTTTCATTCATATTTTTCATTCCTTCTGACTTCATTCTCGTTCATATACTTTCATTCATATTTTTCATTCCTTCTGACTTCATTCTCGTTCATATACTTTCATTCATATTTTTCATTCCTTCTGACTTCATTCCCATTCATATACTTTCATTCATATTTTTCATTCATTCTGACTTCATTCTCGTTCATATACTTTCATTCATATTTTTCATTCCTTCTGACTTCATTCTCATTCATATACTTTCATTCATATTTTTCATTCATTTTGACTTCATTCTCATTCATATACTTTCATTCATATTTTTCATTCATTCTGACTTCATTCTCATTCATATACTTTCATTCATATTTTTCATTCATTCTGACTTCATTCTCATTCATATACTTTCATTCATATTTTTCATCCATATAAACTTTCATTTCATCAACATTTTCCTTCATTCATATTTCTTATTCGTATACTCATTCATTCTATTTTTATTCAGACATTTTTCCAATTATATACACTTTATTGTTTCTTGATTCTCTTTCTCTTTTGTCTCACTTGCAAAGGGCTGCAACAAACGTATATTGACCAATGGTCATTTCTGGCGTAAAATGAACGGTCGCGTGGTGTTAAGGGGATATCAAAAGACGAATGAAAGTTAATGACTTCTCCAGTAGTGAATTTAATGACACAGTAAGAGGTCAGTGTGCTCTGTCCAGATAACATGGGTCGGACCAGTTCATGCTTTTGACGCAGAGGTCAGCGTGTAAGGTTATTAGCCAGTGGTCAGATTGTATCCTGGTCAGTTGGGTAAGCGGTTTAGAAAGGGCAGGACTAGAGTTACCTGGAAAACAGGTTCGTGACCGTCGCTCCATTGAATTAACACCCAGATTTTCAATATCTGGCAAAAGGAGGGGGTTACGTATCGTGTCGTTCTAGCAATTGTTAACGTGATCGGAGTGGGCGACAGTAAAAGGGCGGGGCTTTTGTTTCAGTAATCTGACTTTTCATCGTCTATACAAAAGGCAGATTCTCAAGCGGATATTTCCTGTTGTTATATTCACTATTCAGGCTGTTAAAGCAATTCTCTAAACGTCGGGATCATAACTTACTTTCGGGACACATTGAAATACTCGTCTATATAATAACACGCTTATCACCCCTTATATATATATATATATATATATATATAGGGTGTTTATTGGGTACCTTTGGTGGTGTTAACGGTTAGCAAGCTTGACTAGCAAACCTACACGAGTGAGTTCGAGTCTCATTGGGTGCCCCATTCATTCGGCCTTGTACCACATCGAAGCAAAGAGCTTCGTAAATTACTATATAGGGTGTTTCATAAAGCGTCCATGAGGTGTTCTCGTGGTGTAATGGATAACGTGTTGGACTGCGGAATCGTAGTAAGCGAGTTCGAACTCCAGTCGCCCTATTACGTTCGCTTTCGGTTTGAACCTCCTTATCTTCCCAGATATGGGTTAAATGGTACTTTTACTGTCCTTTGAGAAAAATAGATTTGTCATTAAATAACCCATGAAGGTTGATATGCCATTGAACAAACAATAATGTTAGTGCTATCTCCTCGGAAAAGGACATAAAATAAATAAGATAAACACGAACTTGGGCCTTTTTTAAGGTGGTTCCAGGCACCCGGCATTCCCTAAAAAAGGCGCCTCAGGCGCCAGGTGATAAACCTAACCCTTCCGAGAAGGGTTAGAGCCTGGGGCGATGGCTCCCTGAGGCTCGAGGAATGTCACTCTTGGCCGCGTGACGAGAATGCTAAGCTTTCCCTGCAGCCGCACCCGGCAACTTCGACTGACTACCGTATCCAGAGACGTGGCCCACCCGACCAGATTCGTGCCCTTGATGCAACAGCTGGTCAAAGTGTGCCCCATCTACTGGATTGGTACAATTGGGCCAAACCGCAACAGTTTGTACCAACGGTATTTGTCAGCCATCCCACCAACGGGACGAGTGTGACACAAGGTCTTTTTAATGTGGGTCCGTGTCCAGGGTCTTTGCACAGACACGCCCGGCATTCCCAAAAATGCCTCGGTCCCCGTCGGCATTCACCTAAAAAGGGGCGCTTCAGGCGCCGAGCGATAAACCTAGCTCCTCTGAGGAGGATTAGAACTTGGGGGGCGACTCCCTGAGACTCAAGGAATGTCAGTCTTGGCCGCATAACGCGAATGCTAAGCCTCCACGGCACCCGTGCCAGGCAGCCTCGACTGACTACTGCATCTAGAGACGTGGTACACCTGGCCAGATCTGTGCCGTTGATACCACAGCTGTCCGAAGTGTGCCCTATCTACTGGATTGGTACTATTGGGCAAAACCGTTGCAGCTTTGAACCAACTCTCTGAGTGGATTATAGTAAAATGTTATATCTTTATTAGGAGAGTCCATTGTGTATCGAAAATAGGGACGATAAGACAACAGTTAGGATTTTTGGGGGACTTTCTTCATGATATCATGATTTTAAAGTCTCCACCAATTCCCCATTCTGGTTAACACATTATAAGAATCTTTCCAATTTGGTATCCGTAATATCAGTTCTGCTTTTCTAAGCAAAGTTCTTCTTAGGAAATGGTAGTTTAATCACCAATTGAAGATTCCAAGAATCGTGAACGTATGGAGACTGTTGAAAATTATCTCAGAAAGGTTCTCCCAAAAGAGTGTTAAATTTTTTCAATCACCTTATATATATATATAGAGAGAGAGAGAGAGAGGGTGAGTGAGTGAGAGAGAGAGAGAGAGAGAGAGAGAGAGAGAGAGAGAGAAGTATAAAATACTATTTATTACATACTACCTTCCCACTAGATTGACAACGTGAAACTTTTAGTCGAGAGTTTTTACCTTGTTTTATTTTTATATTATTTTGTACCTAAAATATTGCTCTGTATTTTCGTTTATTGAACACTCTGAAGAATTTACAGATTAAAAACGCTTTAGCGACTAATTCTAATAGTATATATATGTATAGTCATCCACATATCGACTGTTTCGTTGGATCACAACTCTTCAGTGTGGTTAGACACGTGAGATGTTTCAGGTTGCGATCGAAACCCGGTTGATATTACATCATTTAGATATCTTACCCCTGATCTATCGTCAATCTCCATGTAAGTGAAGGTTTTTTTGGGTATATATTCATATGTACGCTATCGGCTACCAGAGTGCTCAATTCATAAAAACAGCTTTGTATTTCCGCGTATGTAGCAGCCAGCAATCCATCGCTCGAGTGCTTATATATGCATATATATTAGGGTAAAATCTCATGATTGAGTTTCAGATTGGTGATCTTCAGGCGAGACAATACTCCCATGTCTCTGGAGGAGGATTAGCTACGTGAAACTCAGTGTTAGAAGTTTCAATTATATATATATATATATATATATATATATAATTATTATTTTATAACTATTCCTAAATCTTGACGGTATGAAAAAAACCTACATGATACAATTTACAAATAAAAAATATTACACCA
Organism: Sepioteuthis lessoniana; assembly: GCA_963585895.1. Classification (NCBI taxonomy): domain Eukaryota; kingdom Metazoa; phylum Mollusca; class Cephalopoda; order Myopsida; family Loliginidae; genus Sepioteuthis; species Sepioteuthis lessoniana. The sequence continues at coordinate 73,305 of CAUZXS010006299.1, forward strand.
ACAGATATCAGGTGAAAAAAATCCCATAAAAAAAATTAACCAATAACGCAATGCCTAATCCAAATAGTCCCGGTGATCAGGGTTCACTCCCAGGTCGAGTCATACCAAAGATTCAAAAGGTGGTACTTGATGCTACCTTGCTTAACACTCAGCATTATAAGGTAAGGATCAAGGGTAAAGTAGAGTAATCTAGGAAATAGAGTAGCGCCCTCTCCAACACCTCGGTGTAGTAGCTATTGAAAAGGGAGCCTTCGGGTCACCCTCGACTAAAGTTGCCAACTTTACCTACTAGTCCAAAGAAAAAAAACATCGACAAAATCAGAAAAAATCTACTTCGGTTTTAGCAGTCAAATCAATGCAATGTAGTTTTGGTCCAAGCCTTCTTCGGTCAGAATGGTCTTGATAATCTGGTTAGGTGAAACCTAGTTAAATTTTTTCCTCTGTAGGATATATATATATATATATATATAGTCCTTCGGAATGATCACTTGGGTTTCGAACGTAAATAAATTCTAAATTTGAAATATCACACTGCCAGATTCTGTATATACGTACACACACACACTCTGTCTTTGTCTCTGTCTCTCTCTGTTTCTCTGTCTCTGTCTCTGTCTCTCTCTCTCTCTCTCTCTTTATATATGTACTTATGAATATGTGTGTGTGTGTGTGTGTGTGTGGAATGACATCCAACGGTATGAGAAAAATGAGGTTGTTCCTATAGAGGAACATGTCAATCTGTTTTTGCATATTCTTTCTTTAATATACATATATATATATATATATAAGTTTTGAAAGCGTAGATACAAAATCAACGGCTCTTGGTAACTGTCAGTTTCTTGCTTATGCGTTTGTCATACCAAGTATATATATATATATATATATATATGAGCTGCAGGATCATGGAGTTTAAAGTATGTATATTTTTGCAGCATGTCTTCATTAATACATATTTTATTGAACATAACAGACATTTTTGTCTACATATTTTTTGTTAATCCTTAATGAACAAAATACGAGGATCATCAATTAAGTTTCCAGACTTTTTTCGTATGGGCACTTTTATTGATAGTTCACACAGGAAACTCTAGTCCCCTTCGAAGTAATCTCCTCCGGCTGCAGTGCACTTGTGGTACCGATCCAATAACTTCTGGAAGACCCTATAGACGTCCTCTTGTGTGAGCGTGTCAATGACCTTCGTCACAGCCTCTTTCATCTCCTCAATTCCCTCAGACCGACAGCCTCTGAGCTTAGGGAATAACCAAAAGTCACAGGGAACAAGGTCTGGATTATAGGAAGGCAGAGGAACTGTCTTGATGCCCATCTTGGTCAAATAGTCTGTGACAAGGATGGAGTTGTGGACTGGTACATTGTCCTGGTGGCAATGCCACTGACCCGATTTGAAGAGTGCAGGCCTCTTCCAACGGAATCTCTTCCTGAACTCAATTAAAACCTCAACATAGTAACCCTAACCCTTTGGCCAATCAACTGTGGTGTATTGACTTCCTTACTCCTCCCACACCTCTCATCATCCCTTAAAGACTCCCTGCTTTCCTTGAATCTCTTATGCCTCACAAAAAATGATTCACGATTCATGCAAGATGGTCGAAAAGCAGTCTGAAGCATTCTATACGTTTCTGTGGGCATTTTTTTTTCCAAGTTTAAAACAGAATTTTATTGGGTATCGTTCTTCTAAAGTGTCCTTGCATTTTTGAAATTCACCAGCTGTGACAATCAGGCTTTAGTAGGGTGTATTCCAATTCCTGCTGTAGCTGTTTATTTGAATCTTAAATCGTAAAAATTGGTCAGTCATCTCATAAGACGTTTAGCAATAACATACTGTATTTTCAAGAGTCTACGATAATCCTAAATGCCTGTATAAAAATGTCAGGAAACATATTGAAGGCACCACGTATATATATATATATATATGTGTGTGTGTGTGTGTGTGTGTATGTATGTGTGTGGGTGGGTGCTTGGATAGAGAGAGAGAAAGAGAGGGAGTGGATGGGGGAAGGAGAGGAAAAAGAGGATAACATTAATAAGGAAAAGTTTAATCCATGGAATTCAGAAAGACTTCCTGTAAGAAAGAAACACGAAAAAGTCTTCTAATTAACAAATTCTGTCAAGTTACTACTGTTTCCCGAGTCTCGCCGGATATTTTACACATTTCTAGAAATCAATTCGCCAGAAAATCTCCTCCCCTACATTTCATTTTCTTAGAGTGAAACATTTCGTGTCTTAAAGGTATTTATTCTGCCCATGTGTATACCGATAAGTACGAGTGAGACAGTGCTCTGTGTGCAATCACGTTCATATTGGCAATGCCCCTGCTCCCCATGACCATTTAGGTAAAACATCGTATGACTGAGTAGATAAGCAATTTTGTTTAAAGTTTCTCAGGTGGTTTTATTTGAGGCTATAACTTCGAATGCACAAATGAATATTTATCGAAATGTCTTTGTCTTCATCTGTTGTCGTCTCCGTGCGTGTGTGTGTCTTTCTGTTTCGGGTGTGAGCGTGGTTGTCAAAAGCGATAGATGAGAGAAATATAGACGTAACGCGTGACTATAAATTTTCGGATGTGGTAAGAGAGAGGTAAAAAGAGGGGTGATAGATGGAATAAAGAGTTTTGAGGTTTGAATACAATACCCGTGTCTAATCTTTGAGGTGTGAGGAAAATGTATTAATTAAAGATTAAAATTTTAAATTTTAAATGATGACGTGTACGCAGCTGGGCAAGTTATATAATCTAGTGATTATGTTACGAGGTTTAAACTACAGTTCTTAGCTGGCATGTATAATCTTTTTCTAGAAGCAAGTCACATGAGACACGTCTCATCATCAAGGGAACTGTACTACTAAAATCCAAGGTGATTTTTCGTTGAAGGTATCTTAACTCTTTTCATCTGTCTTAGAAATAAGAAAAAGATATACATTTTCTTTTCTTTTTTAAGTAAAAGGATTATATAATAAATCGAATTACCATGATAAAAAAAAATCCGGCAAACCCTTGCGAGCGACGTACGGAACCACTGGATAACTGTTTTGAGCTTATTAAGTCTCATCAGCTGTGGATGCCGAGATCTCCCTCACCGAAGATCGAACCAGCGACCACAGAGCCTAAACTTGACCAATTAATTAGTCATGGTAATTACGCGGCCAATTAAACTGATGTACAATTTTTTCTCTTTTTTTTTAAGTAGGGGAATTATCATATTTACCCAATCCCTCCGCTCGGGTAGGATATGACACTAGGTCAATTTTTAAACAGAGTTTAACAGGTTTGAATTCAGAGTTTTCCTTCTCCTAGACTAGTTGCCTCACCAAGGCTGAGGAACCTAGTTTGCCCTACTATTTATCCATAGCTGGAGGAAAATAATTGGATTCATACCTTTCCCAAGGGTATTGGTGCTACGTGAAATGCTATCAGTCTCGTCCAGGATTTGAACTCGTGTCGCCGTGTCCATTTCCTACGACGATAACCATTACACCACGGGCACCTCCAAGTAGGGGAATTATATAATAAATTGAATTGCCATGACCAGAAAATCTAGCAAACACTGCGCGGGATACACAGAACCACTGAACAGCTGTTTCAACCTTATTAGGTCTCGTCAGCAGTATATACCGTGGAGGTGCCCGTGGTGTAATGGTTGCCGTCGAAGGAAATGGACACGGCAACACGAGTTCAAATCCTGGACGAGACTGATTGCATTTCACATAGCACTAATACCCTTGGGAAAAGTATGAATCCAATTATTCTCCCTCCATCTATGGGTAAATAGTAGGACAGACTAGGTTCTTCAATCTTGGTGAGGCAACTAGTCTAGGAAAAGGAAAAAAACTCTGAATTCAAACCTGTTAAACTCCGCTTAAAATCTGACCCTTGTGTCATATCCTGCCCGAGCGGAGGGGTTTGTAAATATGGTATATACCGTGATCTCCCCCATTGGAGATCGAACCTGCGACTAGATAATGCAGCGCCGAAACTCTACCACTAAGCTCGTCCTCATCGCACACAAGCGATGCCAAATTAACTTGCCCATGATGTTAGCATTATGCGAATACATATCTCCAATCCTCTTGGGAAGAAGTAGCCCTTGAGATGAATGACCATGTCCTCTGTAAGGGTACGGATATGACTTACAAGACAATTGGCCGCGCAATTACCACGACTCGTTAATTTGGCATCGCTTGTGTACGAAGTGGACCAGTAGTTCAGTGGTAGAGTTTCGGTTCTGTGGTCACTGGTTCGATCTCCAGTGAAGGCTGATGAGACCTAATAAGCTCGAAACAGAAATCCGGTGGTTCCGTATGTCGGGCGCAGTGTTTGATGGAAATTTTAGTCAGGGTAATTCAATTTATAAAATAGGAAAAAGTTGATTTATTTTCAATTCAGATAAGTTGAAGACAGCGAGCAATTAAAAATTAAATTACTGCAAATGAATGTTCCTGATTGTCATATCTCTTAAGTTTGGGACGTAAATAAATTTTGAATCTAGGAGCTCATTTAGCCGGGCACTGAATACTCTCTCGCGTGGTGTAATGGTTATCGTCGTAGGAAATGGACACAACGATACGAGTTCAAATCCTGGACGAGGCTTATTGCATTTCACATAGCACTAATACCCTTGGGAAAAGTATTAATCCAATTACTATCCCTCCAGCAATGAGTAAATAGTAGGGCAGACTATTTTCTTCAGGCTTGGTGAGACAACTAGTCTAGGAGAAGGAAAACTCTGAGTTCAAACCTGTTAAACTCTGCTTAAAAATTGACCTTGTGTCATATCCTACCCAAGCGGAGGGGTTGGGTAAATATGGATAAGTTGAAGACTTAAGCAGGAAATTCAGAAAGCAGTGCGTATGCCCCGGGGACCGCAAAATGTTCATGACTAGTCTAGACTGAATTAGAGTCAAGTAACATTGAAAGCACAGGATCGCGCTCATTACCGACGTTAAGCAGCAATGAGCCTGTCCAATACTTACATGGGTGACGTCTAAGTCAAAAGGAGGTGCTGTAGACAAACTGATTATTTAATGTTGACGATTGTCAAGACTGACATACGATCGAGTCAAACTGAAACTGGTTCCTGATAAATTACAGAAGCAGAGATACGAATGGTCAATTCTTAGATGGGTGACCACATTCCTAAACAGAAAAGTCATTCCAAGAATCAGATTTGAAGATGTGGAAGAAATTAAATGAAAAACGACGACGAAGCTTCTCACAATATTAAAAAGTTTCTGAGATGTTTCGAAGAATGGGAAACTCACTGGAATAAGTATTAAACGCATTAGGGAATATTTTAAAGAACATTAACTTTTCATTCATTTCTGTCTTGGTACGTACAGATTCCGTGTCGATACTTTTAGACGCACTTATTACTTCGTAGAAAAAGATGAGTTGTACACCCGGTTAGGACTGAACTCACTGACAATTGTCACGCGTAGAACACGAGGAGAAATAAAGAGGATTATATTTTGCTACAGCTAAATAGTTCATACTTAGTTGCAATATGAATGTTTGAAGAACCAATGTATTAATAAAGTTCACAATCATTTTAAACAGCTAAACACTTCATACTTAGTTGCAATATCAAATGTGTTTAAGAGCCAATCTATTAATAAAGTTCACAATCATTTTAAACAGCTAAACACTTCATACTTAGTTGCAATATCAAATGTTTTAAAAGCCAATGTATAAATAAAGTTCACAATCATTTTAAACAGCTAAAAACTTCATACTTAGTTGCGATATCAAATGTTTTAAGAGCCAATGTATTAATAAAGTTCACAATCATTTTAAATATTGTCTGAACCAGATCTATTTTACAAATATGTGGGACCCTAACTGGTACTATGATAACTTGTCTGATAGGTTCTGGTGGTAAATATAACTAAGGAATGACATCACACTTCTCAGAGCTCGAAGACTAAATCCTCACCACCAAATACAGTGACAGGACACATGTATGTATCTATCTGTAATCGACTTTACAGGCAAGTTAATCGCATATAATAAGTGCGATTCATACGTATTTAGTTTTTACTCAAAAGATACAATGATATAAAAAGCGCAAAATTTTACATCAGAAAATTTTTAGACACACAAAGGATGCTCGAAATTTCTAGAAGCGATATCTAGTTTAATCAGTTAAAACTGGAGACGTAATTTAGATATATGTTCGTCTTTCAAAAGATGAAAACATTGACGATCTTTTCATTCAATTCCAGGAAAATATATTTATATATGTGTGTGTCTGTGTGTGTGTGTGTGTGTGGATATATGTATATATATATATATATACAGAGAGAGAGATTGAGAGAGAGATGCGTGTGTGTGTGTGTGTGTGTGTGTGTGTGTGTATTTATAAAGATTTGAAATCTTTGAATATTGTCTTTATTAGGTATCCTTTTTTTTTTAGATGAGGCTTCTTAATCTGAGTATTAATTTTATTGCGGACTTTTTGTCCTCATCTTAATCACCTGAAGACGGCCAGAGGTGAAATTTAGCCGAAACGTAGTGATAAAAACAACAAAAAAAAAACCTACCAAGATGAGGACAAAAAGTCCGCAACAAAATTAATACTCAGTCTATGAATATTGTTAATCCAGAAGGTTTGAACTGATCCAGACTGTATAAAACGAACCATTCCTCCTCCAGCAGGATATGACACAAGGTCAGTTTTTAGCGGACTCGTTCAGATATGAATTTATTGTATTCCTTCTTTCAAACCGATAATCATACCAAGGTAAAAGAACTCAATTTAACCCACCATTTAATGATTATAATCGTAAAAATGGACCTGTCTACCCTACTATATACCCATAGCTGGTGTAATTGTTATTGCAGTAAAAAAAAATGGAATTGTCTACCCTACTATTTACCCATAGCTGGTGTGAAGTTTATAGTCGTAAAAAGTGGAAGGGTCTGCCCAACTATATACCCATAGCCAGCGTAATGGTTATTGTCGTGAAAAATGTACTGATCTACCCTATTATTTACTCATAGCTAATAAAGAATAGATGGATTCATGCCTTTGGAAGAGCCTTGGTGCAAAGCGAAATGCAAACAGCTCACCCAGGATTTGAACTCTGGCCACCGATTCTATTTCCTGATAACCGTTACACCAATTGCCTTCCACGGGCAGGATGTGACACAAGGTCAATTTTTATGTTAAGCGCATCTCTGTATTTCTTTGTAGAGAAAAATGCCCCTTATGGCAAGGACAATTTACTGATACAATTCGGTTATAAGCCAACTCTGTATATTACTGCTGGAAGTTATTTGGATATAATAAACAGGCAACGTTGTGTACATTAGCTTGTAAAATAAAGAAAGAGAGCTATAAGATAGATGTAGGAAGATACTGTGAGAGATGAGAGAAAGAGAGAGGCTCTGATTTTGTGAGTTCAGTCGATTGTAAGAAACATTAGTCTTACCTTGAGGTGACCTCAACATTTTTATGCACTTGGTTGGCCCACATTTGATGGTTTCTCTTTGATGCGATATATACATTGAATATTTAATAAGAAAAAAACCAAGGAGATTGTTATTCATAATAATATTCTGATCTTTTCTCTCTCACTCATCTCTCTCTCTCTCGCTCACTCTCATCTCTCTCTCTCTTTTCTTGTCACTTTCTCTCTCATCTCTTGTCACTCTCTCTCTCTCTGTCTGACACTGACTTTCTCTCTCTTTCTCTCTCTTTCTTGTCACTTTCTCTCTCATCTCTTGTCACTCCCTCTCTCACTCATCTCTCTCTCTCTCTTTTCTTGTCACTTTCTCACTCATCTCTTGTCACTCACTCACTCTCTCATCTCTCTCTTCTCTTGTTGCTCTCTCTCTCTCTCTCTCTCTCTCTCATTTATCGTTCATATTCTCTCTCGTTTGTCTCTCTCTCAAACTTCTTGTTCTCTTTCATCTCTTTTATCTGTTTCTCTCTCTGTCTCTTATCTCATTTATCTCTACCTCTTATCTCTCGTCTCTCTCTCTCTCTCTTTCCTTATCTCTCTCATCTCATTTCTCTCTATCAACTCTCATCTTTCTCTTACGTCTCTCACTCACTCATCTAGCTATCTCTCATGTCTGTTCTCTCTCTCTCTTATCTCTCAATTATCTCTCACTCTCATCTTTCCTCTCACCCTCTCCCTCTCTCCTTCTCTCTCTCTCATCTTTTCTCTCGCCCCCTCCCTCTCTCCTTCTCTCACTCTCATCTTTCCTCTCGCCCCCTCCCTCTCTCCTTCTCTCTCTCTCATCATTCCTCTCGCCCCCTCCCTCTCTCCTTCTCTCTCTCTCATCATTCCTCTCGCCCCCTCCCTCTCTCCTTCTCTCTCTCTCATCTTTCCTATCGCCCCCTCCCTCTCTCCTTCTCCCTCTCTCATCTTTCCTCTCGCCCCCTCCCTCTCTCCTTCTCTCTCACTCTCATCTTTCCTCTCGCCCCCTCCCTCTCTCCTTCTCTCTCACTCTCATCTTTCCTCTCACCCCCTCCCTCTCTCCTTCTCTCTCACTCTCATCTTTCCTCTCGCCCCCTCCCTCTCTCCTTCTCTCTCACTCTCATCTTTCCTCTCGCCCCCTCCCTCTCTCCTTCTCTCCCTCTCATCTTCCTCTCGCTGTCGTCGGTCTCTGACTCTTTTATTTGTTTCTCTCTCTGTCTATCTCTCGTTTAGCTCTTCCTCTCGTTTCTCGTCTCTCTCCTCCTCTCTCATCTCTCTATTTTCCATCTTTCACCTTTCTCTCTCTTTCTCTCTCACACATCTAATTCTCTCTTATCTCTCTTATCTGTTCCACTCTCTGTCTCTAATTTCTTATTTTTCTCTCTCTCTCTCTTTCTCTCTCTCTCTCTCTCTCATCTTGCTCTTTTGTCCCTCTCTCACTCATCTAGCACTTTCGTCTCTCTTATCTGTTCTCTCTCTGTCTCTCTCTTATCTCTCATATTTCTCTTCCTCTCATCACTTGTCTCTCTTCCCGTCACTCTCTTCTTCTTCTCTCTCTCATCTCTTCTCTCTCTCTCTCTCTCTCATCTTGCTCTTTCCTCTCTCTCTCTCTCTCTCTCTCTCTCAGTCATCTTGTTCTCTCTGATCTCTCTTATCTGTTCTCTCTCTGTCTCTGTCTCATCTCTCATTTATCTCTTCCTCTCATCTCTTGTCTCTCTTCCTTTCTCTCTCTTTTTCTTCTTCTCTTTCTCTCTTTCTAATCTTGCTATTTCTATCTCTCTCTTTCTCTCTCTCATCTAGCTCTACCTCATCTCTTTTGTCTGCTGTCTCTGTCTCTCTTATCTCTCATTTGTCACTTCTTCTCATCTCTTATCTCTCTTCGCCTCTCTCTTTCTCTCTTCTTCTTCTTCTTCTTCTTCTTCTTCTTCTCTCTCTCTCATCTCTTCTTTCTCTTCTCCCTAATCTCGCTCTTTCGTCTCTCTCTCTCTCTCTCTCACTCATCTAGCTCTCTCTCTCATCTCTCTTATCTGTTCTCTCTCTGTCTCTCTCTTATCTCATTTATCTCTTCCCCTCATCTCTCGTCTCACTCCATTTTCTCCCTCCTTCTCTCCATCTTTCTCTTGTCTCTCTCTCTCCTTTGTTTTTTTTTCTCTCCTTCTATCTCTCATCTATCTCTCTCTCTCTATCTCTCGTCTTATTTCTCAGTAGAGAATTTTTTTATGTCATATCAGTGATAATCTAAACAAATCTTCAATTAGATTTTATAAACTATTTTAGAAGTCAACTTTTATAACTGAAAAACTCTTAATCATAAATTAGGGAATTACCATAGCACAACGGCTAAACTGTTTGTCTGTGGCCTCCAAATAAGCAAGTTCAAACTCCAGTTACACTATTACATTCACTTTTGGACTAATGCCCTTGGGAAAGGTAGGAACTCCTCTTATCCTTCCCCATCCAGCTATGAGTTAAACAGTATCACTGCTGTTCTTTCACAAGGATAGCTTTGGCATTAAATAACCCAGGAAGTGTAATATAATAGCCGAGGGATTTCAGTTCATGCCTTTGAGTTTAGTTAGGCTGAGAACCTTTCGGCTCAGCACATGGGTTAGTTGGGTGCAAACATTGATGCAGGTGTTAACGCGGGCGTGCGCGGGCGGACGAAGGTGTCACTCAGAGATGTCACAATAGTCCGAGACGAAACGGATGACGGAGTGCGAGTGACGTCACGCACTGGAAGGGCGCAGAGGTTTTTGGAGAATTGAAAGAAAGTTAGAGAGTTTGAAACTAGACACCAAACGAGGAGGTTCGACTTTTGCGAGCTCGCCGAAGCAGGCGAATTTGCGCCCTATTGTGGCTATGGAACAGAAGGTTGATATGCTATTAAACAAAGAAGCGTTAATTATGACACTAAACTATATTGGATGGTGAGGCTCCAGTTTTGGAGTCAGTGAAGTTTCCTTTGTCATTACTCCCAAGTCCACTTTAACGCGGAGTAGACGTATCAGTTAAGGTCACATCAATAGGTCAAATAGATATGTTTGAAATCAGGTTTTAAATGATTTTAAATGCATTAATAAATTGATAAGTCTTCATCTAAATAATAAACGAATAACACTAATGATATGTATAAATAAATATGAACCGACTAAGATAGATAGATAGATAGATAGATAAACAAAGAACGTGGTAAGATAGATAGATAGATAGATAGATAGATAGATAGATAGGTAGGTAGATAGATAGATAAACAAAGGACGTGGTAAGATAGATAGATAGATAGATACGGAATGAGATAGATAGATAGATAAATAGATAAACAAAGAACGTGGTAAGATAGATAGATAGATAGATAGATAGATAAAGGACGTGGTAAGATGGATAGATAGATAGATAGATATTTTTATTAACAAGGCTATGATTTTCTTACATCTTTTCAATACTATTTGTTTTTTATCTCAAAATTCAAAGGATAACAGAAAATACAAGCTTCCTTTCTTTATTGTCATTACTCCCAAGTCCACCCTGACCTGGAGTTGTTGTATCAGAGAAGATCACATCACTAGGTCAAATAGGTATGTTTGAAATCAGGTTTTAAATAATTTTAGCTATGTTGGTTTGCTTTGTTTAATGGCATGTCAACCTTCGTGGATTATTTAATGCCAAAACTCTTTAAATGGACGTATAAGGAGGTTTATACTTCTACCCAGGGTATTAGACGGAAAGTGAACGGACTAATGCGACTGGAGTTCGAACTCACTTCGATGCCGTAAGTCAGTACTTTAATCAATACATCACAAGAACATCTTCTAAAAATATTGATATGACAATTAAGTATGTATTAAGCCAACTTCTCGGACTTATGCAGAACGCTAAATAAGATCAATCTTTAAGCGGAGTACAGCTGGTTTCAATCCAACTGGAACGTAAAATGCTCTTTTATCATAAAATCATTGTTCAATGAATTTTTATAATTAAATCATTGTCCAATGCATTTTTATAGTAAAATCATTGTTCAATGCATTTTTATAATAAAATCATTATCTATTGCATTTTTATAATAAAATCATTGTCCAATGCATTTTTATAATAAAATCATTGTCCAATGCATTTTTATAATAAAATCATTGTCTAATGCATTTTTATAATAAAATCATTGTTCACTGCATTTTTATAGTAAAATCATTGTCCAATGCATTTTTATGGTAAAATCATTATCTAATGCATTTTTATAATAAAATCATTGTCCAATGCATTTTTATAGTAAAATCATTGTCCAATGCATTTTTATAGTAAAATCATTGTCCAATGCATTTTTATAATAAAATCATTGTCCAATGCCTTTTTATAGTAAATTTATTATTCAATGAATTTTTATAATAAAATCATTGTCCATTGCATTTTTGTAGGAAAATCATTTTTCAGTGTATTTTTATAATATACTCCTTATCCAATGCATTTTTATAATAAAATCATTGTCCAACACAATTTTATGATAAAATCATTGTCCAGTACATTTCTAGAGGAAAATCATTGTCTAATGGATTTTTATAGTAAAATCATTTTCAATGGCATTTCATAGACAAATTTTTTTCTAAAGAATTTTTCATGATAAGCATACTTTTTAATGCATTTTCACAGCAAAATAATCCCTCAAATCCCTCTTTTTTTAAATAGTAAAAACCATTTTGAATTTTTTAGCTAATAATTATAACACTACGATGAAAATATATTGGAAATAATCAAGACCCGTTATAAATTAACATACCATGCTAGCAAGCTAGATAGATCGTTATGATTTGACTGAGATAGATAGATAGATCGATAGATAGATATTTTAGTAAAATGAGACGAAAAGACAGCGATAGTTTAAAGTCATAAAACATCTTTATTTAAGTATTTATTCATATGTTTATTATTTTTTACCTCTGGTCTTTCACTGTTGCTCGATAATAATTACCCTCACATTCGCGTTCACATTCCTCCAACAAAGCCGGCAACGGCACAATTTACTTCGTCTTTCTATCTGCGTGTCATGACTTCCGTTGACTTAGTGTGGTGCCCAAAGCCAGGTAGTCCCACAATGGCGAAATCGCTAAACAGGAACACAAGTAAGAGAAGCGAGAACGGAAACGAGAAAGCGTGTTAGATCAAATAAGCGACCCCATTGCCGAAGCAAAGTGCCTGGGAGCCATATATACCTTATCATTTGGCCAGCGTCCGGACTACAGTTGCTGCTGTTGCCGTGAATGATGAAATTCCAAATAATAGAAGGAATATGGCGACAGGAAAAGGTGAGAGCTCTTGGCATGTGCATTTAAAAAGAGCCCGGAACACGTGTACTGGGTTCCTCTTTTGTCAGGGACTGTTTGACCACTTTTGCCATTATTGGTTCTGTTCACAGGCATCTCGGGTAATGGGGTACTTAGCTTGCCAGCCTCAAGTGTTCAGTAGTTGGTGAAAGATCGGTGTTTTCTTGTCTATTTACAAGACAGAATCTCGTTCAGGAAAATTGGCGCTATAGGGTCTTCCCTTTTTTCTCAAGTGGTCAGTATATTCATAATACTTGTAAATTATTTGATACTTTTCTCGTTTAAATACATCTCGTTACCGGCTTATAAACATTTCTTAGTCTCTCTTTCTCTCCCTTTCACTCTCTTTTTCTCTCAATATATATATATATATATATATATATATATATATAACCAGCTCATTAGCCTTGTAGGTAGAGTGTTCGCCAATGTTCCGGTAGACCTAGGTTCAATCCAAGGACGCATCATACCAAAGACTTTAAAAATGATACTTGATGCCTCCTTGCTTAACACTCAGCAATATAAGGTACGTACCTATGGTAAAGTAGAACAATCCAGGGAAAGGAGTTGCGCCCTCCCCTACACATCGTTGTAGTAGCTATTGAAAACGGAGCCATCTGATCGCCCTCAACTATGGTCGCCAACTTTACTTTTATATATTATATTATATTATATTATATTATATCATGTTATATTATATTATATTATATCAATTTATCCTGTAGAAATACTTCAAAGGAATTTTCCAAATTGAGAATTGAGTGCTCAATGTAACGTTTATAATATATGTAAACATATAGAAATAAGTTTCTGCAAAGCAAAACAAGAAAATCAATAAAAATAACCTATAAAAAACCTATTTCATCCGTTATTGATACATCTGAAGAATCTATCAAAAACGGAGGAAAAAATTTTATGGAATATACGGATTGATTTTCTTGTTTTTCAATTATATATATATATATAGTCCATATCGGTCTTTTCTGTGCTATCTTTCAATTTAAATAAGATAGTCGGTAAATATCATTATCATGAAGTTGTGCAAATAGCCCTTAGTTTCCTGTTAAAAAGTTTCAAGTTCACCAACAATTCAATTAGACATCAAACATTTGTTTACACACAGTTAAATAATCAAACAGTTCTATTTCAAGCAATTCATTTTAGCATAAATTAATATTATATGGTAGCAAGTATTGTGATGTATCACTAACATCACTCATTTGTTCAGACACAGTTAAATGATCAAACAGTTCTATTTCAAACAACTCAATTTAGCATAAGTTATTTGTTTACACTCAGTTTAAACGTCACAGTTCTACTTGACTCATAGTTTGGACCCTATCAGGTGTTACCAGTTCAGGCCAGAGAGTAGCTAAGAGTAATGGCAATGAAAGGATACTCCGCATTCTGCAAAGCTCTTGCATTACTTGAACCGCACCATCAGATTGTTTAGTGTCATATCCAGGACACGCGTTATTGTGTGTGTGGGGGAGGGATATTACCCTTCTGCAGAGATGTAGTCGTTGTATTCTACAGTCCCAGGCACCTGGGCTACCTTTTCTTAGGTAACCCAAATTGCCCTATAAATAACAATAAAACAATTAGAAACCATTTTCTTGGCGACAAAAACCGAACGAAAAGATCGGTCTTCGTAACACACTAAACAAAACCAACAACATAAAACTTAAGATAATCTATCAATCAACAGAAAAATTAGACAAAAATCAGATTGATTTTTTTTAAACTAGATCTAAAATTTTGCCCCACTTCAAAAAAGCAATCCAGGAGAATTAAATAGGGACCTCAAAGAATTTGAGCGAAAATTTAGATCACAAAGAAAACTAACTATAACCCTAACCCTAACCCAGACAACTCCTAAGTAAAAAATAAATCCAAATTCTTACCCGTCAAAAATAATAGCCGTGAATTAAATAGATTCCTTGGAAATCTATGGAACATAACTTAAAGGAAAACAACGTGATTATTGCAGAAGCTGACAAGGGAAGTTCAGTAGTCATTTTGAATAAAATATATTAAAAAATCCTATAATAATAAGGGATGAAATCAACAATGAATTAATTACTGCAAACTTATTGGCACGATGGTTAGAGTGTTCACCAATGGCTCGGGAGACCTGGGTTCAATCCCAAATCGAGTCATACCAAAGACTCAAAAAATGGTACTTGATTCCTCCTTGCTTAACACTCAGCATTATAAAGTAAGGATCAAAGGTAAAGTGGAGCAATCCAGGGAAAGGAGTAGCACCCTCCCTACAATAAAGGACAAACCAAGATATGAGAGGAAATAGAGATATATTCTCAGGAAAAAGTATATACACCAGAGAGACTATTAGTAGACAAGAATATAGGATTAGTGAACGCTTGTGATATTAAATAAAGGACAAACCAAGATATGAGAGGAAATAGAGATATATTCTCAGGAAAAAGTATATACACTAGAGAGACTATTAGTAGACAAGAATATAGAATTAGTGAACGCTTGTGATATTAAATAAAGGACAAACCAAGATATGAGAGGAAATAGAGATATATTCTCAGGAAAAAGTATATACACTAGAGAGACTATTAGTAGACAAGAATATAGAATTAGTGAACGCTTGTGATATTAAATAAAGGACAAACCAAGATATGAGAGGAAATAGAGATATATTCTCAGGAAAAAGTATATACAATGGAGAGACTATTAGTAGACAAAAAACATAGGATTAGTGAATACAGAATAAAGATTTAGTCCAACGATAGTATTGGCTTCCGTTATTACGGTAGCAAGTAAGGTGATCTAGTGCGATCTCCAGTCTCCAACGCTCTAACACTATTCCTATAAGAAGCTGCTCCTCCCCTTCTAGTCTGCTCTGGTATTAGTAGCTTCTGCTATATATGGACTAGTTCATTGTGTGGAAAAAGGTGTGTGATACCCAACAATATCAATACCAAATTCTCTACAATACTGAATGAAACTTTAACTAAAAAAGGAAAAGGACTACCTAATGAACTACATTCCAAAAACTAGCAGTTTACCAAAATTTCACCACTCTCAGAAAATAAGACTAGCTGTAGAAACACAAAAATATGGAAACACTGAAATTCCAAATCGCAGTTACCCTCAGTAACTGGCCCATTATGCCCCACCAACTGACTAAACGAATTAATAGATATTTTAGTACAACTATTGCTCTAAAAAATAAAAAGCTACATTAGAGACGGTATCCACTTTTTAAACTCCATACGACAAAAAACTGATCCTGACACACTCATGATGACTTTAGACGTCACAATCCTATATAGTAATACCCGCCATGAATTAGGAAAACAGGCCATCTTATTTTGAATAAAAAAGTACATAGAAACATTTTACCTAAGATATAAAAAAAATCTATCACTGATGATATAGAACTCATTCAAAATTATAATTATTAACACTTCGACAACAAAAATAACTTTTAAGCCCTAGGTATAGCTATGAGAAATAAAATGGCACTAACCTACGCCCCCTAACCTTAGCATGCTAGGGGGGATTATTTGAAATCGTAGGGAAAAAATACCGCAGCAATATAAATGTAATATAATGGCTGAGGGATTTCGTTTTATATATCTTGCCTTTCGGTTTAGTTAGGCTGAGAACCTTTCGCTTAGCACATGGGTTAGTTAGGTGCAACATGAGCGCAGGTGTTCACGCGCGTGCGGGGAGGATGTGTCATTCAGAGATGTCAAAATAAAAATCCCAGATACCGGGGGATGTGAATGACGTCATGCACCGGAAGCGTGAGCGGATGATTTGAGGGATTTGAGAAAAGTCAGTGAATTGAGTTTCTGCCTCGGAAGAAGACGGTTGACTTTCGGAGCTCGCCGAGGCCTTGCGTCGGCTGCCGCACGTGGTTTGGGGCAGATGGAAAAGTCAACATAGAAAGATGGTATCTCTCTCCTTAT
>CAUZXS010006299.1:97500-115000 GCA_963585895.1 Sepioteuthis lessoniana
TTTCTTTCTAATCCTCTTCTTTCTTTCTTTCTTTCTTTCTTTCTTTCTTTCTTTCTTTCTAACTCCTCTTCTTTCTTTCTTTCTTTCTTTCTTTTTTTCTTTCTAATCCTCTTCTTTCTTTCTTTCTTTCTTTCTAATCCTCTTCTTTCTTTCTTTCTTTCTTTCTTTCTTTCTTTCTTTCTTTCTTTCTTTCTTTCTTTCTAATCCTCTTTTTCTTTCTTTCTTTCTTTCTTTCTTTCTTTCTTTCTTTCTTTCTTTCTTTCTAATCCTCTTCTTTCTTTCTTTCTTTCTTTCTTTCTTTCTTTCTCTCTTTCTTTCTCATTCTGTACATTCTTTCAATGAGTTTTTCTATCTTAGTTCTTTAAAATATGTATGTAAATCTTTTTCGTATTTACATTTCTACTTTACTCATACATCTCTCTCTCTCTGTCTCTCTCTGTCTCTCTCTATCTATCTATCTATCTGTATATATATATATATATATATGATTACTTTTTTGCTTGTCTTGATAAGAAAAAAAGCCAGCAGTCTGTCTGTCATGCCACGTGACTGGAAGACAGATATGCCCATTTTCCTTGGCAAGTATTTTTCGTCACTTCCCACTGGAGACTAATACCGCGTTGACTTTATGGCCAACCGTGCATTTCACTGCAGAAGGTGACAAAAATGCCGGAAACAGAAGTAATGCCTGCCCAGTAAGGCATAAATTGCATTTATGTTGGGTGGAAAGGAGGAAGTGCAAGGGTTAAGCGTCAGGAACACCAAGAAAGTTTGAAGAAGAAGAAGAAGAAGAAGAAGAAGAAGAAGAAGAAGAAGAAGAAGAAGAAGAAGAAGAAGAAGAAGAAGAAGAAGAAGTGGGGTGTCATATTCTCTTACGGGACCAAATGCTTATTACTTAATACTAATATTCTCAAAAGGACAAATAAATTGGCAAAAAAAGGCAGACCAAAAAAAAAAAACAGAAAAAAAAAACAGAACAAAAAAAAAGACAGACAAAAAAAAAGCCCCTGTCAAAAAACATAAGACTAGAAAAACAGAAAGAAAAAAAGAGAAAAAAAAAAAAACCAGAAAAAAACAGACGCTAAAACCAGACAAAAAAAAAAAACAAACTAAACCAAAGACAAAAAAATAAACTGACAAAAAGAAGAAAAAACAGACAAAATCAGACTAATACAAAAAACAGGCTAAAAATAGATTAAAAAAAAAAACAGACAAATGAAATAGACAAAAAACAGACTATTAAAAAACGGACAAAAAACAGACAAATAAAACAGACAAAAAACAGACAAAAAACAGACAGAAATTTAGACAAAAACTGACAAAATATAGACAATAAAAAACAAATAAAGACAAAAAAAGACAAAAAATAGATAAAGAAAGAGACAATTAAAACAGACAAATAAAACAGACAAAAAACAGACAATTAAAAAACGGAGGAAAAAAAACAGACAAAAAACAGACAAATAAAACAGACAAAAAACGGACAAAAAACAGACAAAAAACAGACGAAAACAAACAAATAACAGACAAATAAAACAGATGAAAAAGAGACAAAAAAGAGACAGATAAAACAGACCAATAAAACAGACAAAAACCAGATAAAAAAGAGACAACAGATGAAAAAGAGACAAAAAACAGACAAATAAAACAGATGTAAAAGTGACGAAAAAAAAAAAAAACAGACCAATAATAAAACAGACAAAAAACAAGACAAAAAAAAAAAAACAGACAAATAAAACAGATGTAAAAGAGACAAAAAAGAGACAAATAAAACAGACCAATAAAACAGACAAAAACCAGACAAAACAAACAAAAAATAGACAAATAAAACAGATGAAAAAGAGACAAAAAAAGAAACAAATAAAACAGACCAATAAAACAGACAAAAACCAGATGAAAAAGAGACAATGAACAGATAAAAAAGAGACAAAAAACAGACATTTAAAACAGACGAATAAAACAGACATTTAAAACAGCCAAAAACAAACAAATAATAGACAAATAAAACTGCTGAAAAAGAGACAAAAAACAGACAAATAAAACAGACCTATAAAATAGACAAACCAGATGAAAAAGAGACAATGAACAGATGAAAAAGATGAAATAGATGAAAAACAGATGAAAAAGAGACAATGAACAGATGAAAAAGATGTCTTTCATATAGAAATATGAAATAGATGAAAAAGACAATGAACAGATGAAAAAGATGAAAAAGATGAAAAACAGATTAAATAGATGAAATAGATGAAAGATGAAATGAAAAGAGACAATGAACAGATTAAAAAGATGAAAAACAGATGAAAAAAACAGATGAAAAACAGATGAAAAAAAGAAAGATGAAAAAGATGAAAAAGATGAAAAAGATGAAAAACAGATGAAAAAGATGAAAACAGATGAAAGATGAAAACGATGAAAAAGAGACAAATGAACAGATGAAAAAAGAGAAAAAAAAGAAACAAATAAATCAGACCAAAAACAGATGAAAAAGATGACAATGAACAGATGAAAAAGAGACAAAAAACAGACAAATAAAACAGACCAATAACAGACCAATGAAACAGACAAAAACAAACAAAAAACAGACAAATAAAACAGATAAAAAAGAGACAAAAAAGCGACAAATAAAACAGACCAATAAAACAGACAAAAACCAGATAAAAAAGAGACAATGAACAGATAAAAAAGAGACAAAAAACAGACATTTAAAACAGACGAATAAAACAGACATTTAAAACAGACAAAAACAAACAAATAACAGACAAATAAAACTGATGAAAAAGAGACAAAAAACAGACAAATAAAACAGACCAATGAAACAGACAAAAAACGGACAAAAAAGGACAAATAAAACAGATAAAACAGACAAATTAAATAGACAAAAACAGACAATAAAAAACTGATAAAAAACATACAAATAAATAGACAAATAAAACAGAAAACAAAAACAGACAAAAAACAGACAATTAAAAAACGGATAAAAACAGACAAATAGACAGACAAATGAAACAGATAAAAAACAGACAATAAAAACAGATAAAAAACAGACAAAAAACTAGACAATTAAAAAACGGATAAAAAACAGACAAAACAGACAATTAAAAAACGGATAAAAAACAGACAATTAAAAAACGGATAAAAAACAGACAAAACACAGATAAATATCTGATATCGGATAAAAAACAAAAGAAAAAAACAGACAAATAAAACGGACAAAAGACAGACGATTAAAAAACAGATTAAAAAAAGACAAAAAAAATAGACAAATAAAACAGACAAAAACCAGACAAAAACGAGACAAAAACAAACAAAAAACAGACAAATAAAACCGATGAAAAAGAGACAAAAAAAAGTAACAAATGAAATAGACCAATAAAACAGACCAATAAAACAGACAAAAACAGACAAATAAAACAGATGAAAAAGAGACAAAAAAGAGACAGATAAAACAGACCAATAAAACAGACAAAAACCAGATAAAAAAGAGACAATGAACAGATGAAAAAGAGACAAAAAACAGACAAATAAAACAGATGTACAAGAGACGAAAAAAAAAACCCAAATAAAACAGACCAATAATATAACAGACAAAAAACAAGACAAAAAAAAAAAAACAGACAAATAAAATATGAAAAAGAGACAAAAAAACAAAACAAATAAAACAGACAATTAATAAAACAGACAAAAAACAGACAAAAACAAAAAAAACAGACAAATAAAACAGATGAAAAAGAGACAAAAAAAGAAACAAATAAAACAGACCAATAAAACAGACAAAAACCAGATGAAAAAGAGACAATGAACAGATAAAAAAGAGACAAAAAACAGACATTTAAAACAGACGAATAAAACAGATAAAAAAGAACAAAAAAGAGACAAATAAAACAGACCAATAAAACCAGATGAAAAAGATGTCTTTTTCTATATGAAATAGATGAAAAAGACAATGAACAGATGAAAAAGATGAAAAACAGATGAAAAAGATGAAAACGATGAAAGATGAAAAACAGATGAAATAGATGAAATAGATGAAAGATGAAATGAAAAGAGACAATGAACAGATGAAAAAGATGAAAAACAGATGAAAAAAAGATGAAAAACAGATGAAAAAAAGACAGATGAAATAGATGAAAAAGAAAATGAACAGATGAAAAAGATGAAAAACAGATGAAAAAGATGAAAACAGATGAAAGATGAAAACGATGAAAAAGAGACAAATGAACAGATGAAAAAAGAGAAAAAAAAGAAACAAATAAATCAGACCAAAAACAGATGAAAAAGAGACAATGAACAGATGAAAAAGATGACAATGAACAGATGAAAAAGAGACAAAAAACAGACAAATAAAACAGACCAATAACAGACCAATGAAACAGACAAAAACAAACAAAAAACAGACAAATAAAACAGATAAAAAAGAGACAAAAAAGAGACAAATAAAACAGACCAATAAAACAGACAAAAACCAGATAAAAAAGAGACAATGAACAGATGAAAAAGCGACAAATAAAACAGACCAATAAAACAGACAAAAACCAGACAAAAACAAACAAAAAACAGACAAATAAAACAGATGAAAAAGAGACAAAAAAGAGACAAATAAAACAGACCAATAAAACAGACAAAAACCAGATAAAAAAGAGACAATGAACAGATGAAAAAGAGACGAAAAGCGACAAATAAAACAGACCAATAAAACAGACAAAAACCAGACAAAAACAAACAAAAAACAGAAAAATGAAACATACAAAAAAAAAGAGGAACAAGAGATGGTAGTACAAAGAAGAATTTAAGTGTCGTTAAAAAAAAAAGAAAAGGACAAGAAAATGAATTTCAGGAAGAAAAGGGAAAATGATATTCGGAAGAAGAAAAAAATGCTAGAGAAGAAGAGCTAGAAGCGGAGAAGAAAAAAAAGAAGAGGAAAGACGTCTCAGAAAAAAATGAAAGTTTAAAAAAACAGAAATGAAGTTTTGAAGAAGAAAAATGAAAGTTTTTAAAAAGCTTCAGCTTTTAAGATAAAAATAAATAAAGTCTTTCCGAAGAAAACTATAAGTTTTTATAACAAGACGATAAATGCAGTTTTCAAGAAAATAAAATAAATGTTTTTAAGAATGAAAAATTAAGGTTTTTCAAAAGAGATAAAAAAAAATAGTTTTAAAAAAGAAATTAAACTTTTTAAAAACAGAAAAGATGTTTTGATGAAGATAAACAATTTGAAAAAAAATGAATATTTTTAAGAAGAAAAAATGCTTTGGGAGAAAGGAAGTTCTTTTAAAGAGGTTTTCCATAAAAAGAAATAGATATTTTTTCGAAACGAAATGCAAGTTTTTAATAGGAAAAAAAATGAAGGATTTTAAAAAGAGAAATAAAAGTTTTTAAAAAGATTTTTTAAAGGGAAATGAGGGTTGTTTTTTAAAGAGAAAATTAGGTTTTTCAAGAAAAAGAATTTGAAAAGAAATTAAGTTGTTTTTTGTTTGTTTTATTAAGAAAATATTGACGCAAAAGACGGTGTAGAAGTAAGTTGATATTTAAAAACAAACAATTAAAAATAACAAAAAATAAACCCAAAGACGAAAAAAATATGTTATAATTTAGAAGTTCGAGGGTAAAATAAATAAATAAAATAAAAACTAGCAAGCCCGTCAAGTTTATCGGGTTGCCGCGCAAGAAGGGAGAGTGAGAAGATAAGATACCCGAACTGATTGTCGGTTGCAGACGCCCATCTCCTGCTCAATTTGCGTAAGTTTTCCACATCTCCACTTATTTTAAGAAGTGAAAAGGGAAGGAGTCTTCTTCGAGTCGGCACGTGCTCCACTTGCTCGCACAAAGAGAGTCCAGTCTATCCCTCAACACCCCAACCAAAACAGGAATGAATCCATCTTCATGACACCCCTTAAGTATCATTCCCGTTCTACCCGTTAATATTTGGAGTAAGGGGTGTAGGGAAAATTGAAAAACACCCTGGGAAAAATATTAATATTCGCAAAGATTTGGCTTTCGTCTCAATTTTCGTACACGAGGTTTATTGTCAGTCATTTTATTATACAGACTGTTTTTTGTCCACTGTGCTCCTTGTTTGTTCACAACGTTTCGGCCGTTATACTCTCCGTTAATATCTGAGGTATTTAGAGTAAAGTTATTTGCAAAATTCCATACTTAGAACATACCGACAACGTCTTCTACCTAAGGGTAAGACCTCTACCTCAACACCAAAATGGGCCTCGTGGTGTAATGGTTAAAGCGGTGGACTGCGGAATCGTAATAAGTTAGTTCGAACTCCAGTCGCGCTATTGCTTTCACTTGCAGACAAACACCCCGGGAAAGGCATGAACCCCCCTATCCTCCCAACTATGGGTTAAATAGTAATTCTCTTTTAGGAGAATGTAAATAGTAGATTCTCTTTTAGGAGAATGGCTTTGGCATTAAATAACCTACAAAGGTTGATATGCCTTTGAACAAAGAAACCAAACCAAACCAATCAACACCCAAAGAGAAAAACAAATCAAGTTTGGGTATGACACTTAAATGCCTTTGGTGGTCAGGATCCAGTTTGAGAGGGTGTGGAGTTACACCTTCGTTATCATTACTCCCAGCTCCACTCTCGGATCGGTCTCATTTATGGGTAAAATATGGTTAGCAAGCTAGGTTGGCAAATCGTTCTTAATGAGTTCGATTCTCACTGAGTACAAAATAATTATTTTTTGATGACATATCAACCTTCACGGGGTATTTAATGCCAAATCTATCCTTTAAGAAAAACAGAAGTGGTACTTTTAACCTATTGCTGAGAGGAGTAATAAGGAGATCTACACCTTTCCCAAATGAATTGATTCGGAGGTGAACGAGTTCGAACTCGCTTACTATGACGTCGCAGCGAAAGCACGTCGGCAACGATGCCACAAGAACTCACCCTTCCATAATTCTAGTCTTGTACTAAACTCAAACTCCAGCATAAATGTCTTAGGCAACTCACATGATCTAATTGATTAGCTAGCTAGGCTAGCAAACCATTGTTAGTGAGGTAGATTCTCACTGGGTGCTCCGTACATCAGGCCCGGTGCTAAACTCTGCTGAGCTTAGAAAACAATTGTGTAACGGTTCTGGGCAACTCTCATAGTCTAATTGATTAGCAAACCATTGTTAGTGAGATAGATTCTCACTGGGTGCTCTATACCTCTGGCTTTGTGCCATCTCAGCTTAGTAAATAAAGCTTAAAGCACTGAGAGATTGGTGGAAGGTTTTTTTTTTAGATCTCACTTCCCCACAACTTAATATATTCACCGGGTGGCCAGATTTAACTTTCCTGAAAGGAAAATGGTACAACGAAACTGTCTCCGAATTCGGAACTTTGCTATTGAAAATACAAACAGCGAAGACTAACTCGGTATTGTTACGGGACCAATAAAATCTGATTCCAACTTTATGACAATGATGGACATCTTCTTGCATCCTTTCCTTCTTCTTCTTCTTCTTCTTCTTCTTCTTCTTCTTCTTCTTCTTCTTCTTCTTCTTCTTCTTCACGTTGAGGGCATCAAACTAATTGCAATCTTTCAAAACGATTATGGACTGCCAGCCAGACAGACAGCGCGAAATTACTCTGTTTCCTGTCGGCGACCCGAAAATGATGGCTAACATTCGGATCGACGGTTTAACAGTAGATTTATGAAAACCCATTTATGTGTCTGGATATCTTGTGTGTCTCTAGGGCTTCATGACAAAGTATATGCATCTTTGTGGGTTTATATGCATAATTCATTTAGCTTTCAATATATATATATATATATATATATGTATATCACAATCGCCAAGCGATTATAGGATTCATTGGAAGTAAGTTACGGACTATAGAAATCTAGAAATCTGTCAGTCTCTCACACACGTGTACACACATGCACATACATATACATGAAGAAATAATGAAAAATATATTTAAATTCGTTAGCTTATACGTAGATATCATTATATATATATATATATATATATATATATATATGTGTGTGTGTGTGGATGTATATATATATATATATACACAAAGGACGTTTGTATTCATATATGTATATATACAAACGACGATTATATATATATATATATATATATACAAACGCACACATAAAAATACGTTTGTAAACAAGCACACAAACACATGCACACAAACACATACAAACACATATATATATATATATATATATATATATATATATATATATAATGAAATTGATATGAAGATTTCTTCAAAGGGAATTAATATTTATTTTGCGAAACGGAATACGTGATTACTGCATGTAGATCCCCTGGCATCTTCTGGATTTGAAGACTTCTCTTCGACCATGTCTTCTCAGATGGCTTTTTTCAAACGAGCATCAACCTTGTAAACCTTAGTTCAGAGATGACAGCTAAAATTATCCCTAAATTTACCCCTAAATTGACCCCTAAATCACATAACTACTGCGTAAATCAGACTCCATATTCAACTATAAAGAGATTCTAACATGATGGATATCGAGCCACGTTGGAGCTGATTCTACAGCCAAATCGGCCTTAGATTTAGCCCTTGACAAATTCAAGATTCCATATACTGACTTTAAACCTGAAATTAATAGATTTATTTATACAAAATGGCAACGACGCTGGAATAGCAACATTCACTATCGCTTCTTAATCAATTCCATCTTGGAAGACTGGAGACCAGTCTTCAGAAAATCTGGAAAGGAACACGTGATTATATCTTGATTAACCATTGATCATAGAAGACTTACACAATCCTTTATTCTCGATCAAGAACAACAACCTGAAGATACTAAACACCCTGCTCTGTTTAACACTTTCTCATCGAATGTAAAGATTCATAGCAATAATCTGAAAAAAAGAGAAAGAGAATAAAGTCAATAGGGAAGATATGAGAGGCCACTTCTTTGATTCAACAATTAGGAAACACTAAATATATATAATCATCCACAGACAGACTGTTTCGTTCTATCGGAACTCTTCAGTGTGGCTAGACACGCAGCACGCTCGAAGCCGGGATCGAAACCCGTCCAACTTTACGTTAGACTAAGTTTCAGACCTCTCGGCCACCAAGCGGACCACGTTGGCTAAGGGAATTTTTAAGGTATTTATTTAGTAACAGCAGCAGCAGCTGTTTGTTTACATTTTTAATACCCTATCGGCTACCAGAGTGCTCAATTCTTTCGAAGCGCTTTGCATTACGCTAGCGGCGGCCGACAATTCCTTCGCCAGAGTGCTCAATCCCATGGGGGAGCGTATATATTGTCATCCAAAGACAGACTGTTTCGTTCTATCAGAACTCTTCAGAGTGGCTGATATATATATATATATATATATATATATATATATATATATATGCAAATACCTAGAAACAACATATGCTAAATACAGGAGATTTACAATATGAAAGGAAAGAAAAAGAATAAATTGAATAAAGTAAAGAGTTTTATTGAGGTCGCAAGGGGCCCTTTAATCCGGAAGTCGTTTAAAAGCCAACAATGTAGAATAAAATTAAGTAAAAGCGGGGTGAAGATGAAAAATGATAGCCGGACAAAAGGGGGAGAAGAAAAAAATGAAAATCAAGCACGAAATATCTCCTAATAGGTTAAGAGAGCGTTTAGGGTTTTTGTTTGTATAGAAAAGGCCTATTAAATAAAATATGAATGGCCACTAGGACAATGAGACGTTGCTTATCGTGTTGATACTGCTATATGGATGCACTACATGGACGCTAACTAAACGGCTGTAGAAAAGCTAGACGGCAACTACTTAAGAATGCTGCGAGCAATTTTGAACAAGTCCTGGAGGCAACATCCAACTAAGCACCAACTGTACGTCCATCTACCTCCCATCACGAAAACTATCAAAGTTTGACGAACCAGACATGCAAGACACTACTAGAGAAGCAGGGATGAGCTCACAAATGATGTACTCCAATGGACCCCCTCAT
Organism: Sepioteuthis lessoniana; assembly: GCA_963585895.1. Classification (NCBI taxonomy): domain Eukaryota; kingdom Metazoa; phylum Mollusca; class Cephalopoda; order Myopsida; family Loliginidae; genus Sepioteuthis; species Sepioteuthis lessoniana. Next base: position 107,453 of record CAUZXS010006299.1, read on the forward strand.
ATGGTCGAGCAAAAGCAGGACGACCAGCTCGCACCTACATGCAGCTGCTAGCTCTGGGGACGTGCCAGAAGCGATGAACGAGAGGGAGAAGTGGCGAGAGAGGGTCAGGGATATCCGTGCTGGCGGCATGACATGAAGATGATATATATATATATATATAGAATAGGTCAGAAGAATGATCCATTAGGTATTTATAATCATATTTGCTCCACCTTGTATCAAGCACTTTCTTCGTTTACTTAGTCCTCTGTTAGTTTTTTTCTTTTGACTAGACAATACGATATTGGTTGATTTTTTTTCAGACAATACATATGTTTTTAGTCTTTTCTTTTTTATGAATTTTTTTCCCAATTATCAATTTGCATATTTGTTTATTCACAAGCTGAATCATTTGGGTTTTTTTTTTTTGCACTCTGCCAGAGTTAAATTTTGGGATTAACCTAATATATATATATATATATATATATACAAGGAATAATGAAATATACTTTTATTTAAAAGTAAAATAATTACATTATCGGATGTATAATTATTTAGTTTGAAATATGAATCAAAAATGTCAAGTGGAGCCCTAGAGTCCGTGCTCCCCATGTCCATGGTTCAGTTGAAGGAAACATTGAATGTGGCAAGCAGGGTTGTTGATAGATAACACATGCACCTTTCTTTTGGGTGATCATTTGAATCTTTTCAGTGATGGCTGCCTTCAACACAGCAATTTTGTGAGGGTTCCATTGATAGATGTTGTCCTACTTGAAAATCTGACTTCTATTTGGAAATGGGTTGAAATTGAACTCGTGAATATACTTGAAAAATATTGAAAGATTTCATCATCATCATCGTATCGTGCCGCTAGCACGGATATCCCTGACCCTCTCTTGCCACTTCTCCCTATCGTTCATCGCCTCTGGCAGGTCTTCAGGGTTAAATCCCGTATCCTCACATAGCTGCTGAATGTATGTTCGAGCTGGTCGTCCTGCTCTTGCCCGGCCATATGTGGGGGTCCATAGGAGTACATCCCTTATGAGCTCGTCCCTGCTTCTCCAGCAGTGTCCTGCATGCCTGTTTCGTCTAACTTGGATAGTTTTCGTGATGGGAGGCAGGTGGCCGTATAGTTGGTGCCTTGTGGGGTGTTGCCGCCATTACTTGTTCAATATTGCTCGTGCGAGCAATATTGAAAGATTAACTTTCACAATATGTCTTCACACAAAAGAAATCCTGCTTAATAATCTGAGGCATGATTTTCATATATTTAGTTAGATGTATTAAAATGCTTATACAAAATCATTGGTCTAGTGGTTAGAGTGTTCGCCAATGGTCTGGGAGACCTGAGTTCAATCCCAAGTCGCGTCATACCAAAGACTTTAAAAATGGTACTTGATACCTCCTTGCTTAACATTCAGCAATATAAGGTACGTATAAAGGATAAAGTGGAGTAATCCAAGGAAAGGAGTAGCGCCCTCCCCTGCACCTCAGTGTTGTAGCTATGGAAAAGGGAGCCTTTTAGTCGCCCTCGACTAAGGTTGCCAACTTTACTTACTTACAATTGAAATGTTCAGTATTTCCCTCAAATTATCTGAAAAGAGAAAGAGAATAAGATCAACAAGGAAATCTGAGAAGAGACTGCTTTGTTTCAACACTTGTGAAACACCCTAAATATATTTTACTCCATTTTTTCTGGAACGTATTTTCCATCTTCCATACCATTCCGTATTCCCAAATAGGGAAGCCCCCAAACCTGAGCTCTCTGTGTACCAATAAATCTTTTTAAGGAGTTCTTTGAGCATAAGTTTGATTTATTTTATAATTTCTTATCTACGGTGTCCGCCCAGATTTTGTGAAGCCCAACTGTATCCCTGAAAAAGCCTAAGATCTTCTCACGCAAAAAAAAACCCTGTCTGACACTAAACTGTATCTGATGGCGAAGCTCTTGGTTTGAAGCTCTGGAAAGTGTGGACAACCCCCATATTACCATTACTGTCGAGTCCACTCCAACAGTACTATGAGAAGAGTGAAGAACAGAAAGTTATAGAGAGAGAGAGAGGTAAAAAAGAAGAAAGTGAAGAGAGAGAAAAAGCGGGAAGGAAAGAGAAATTGAAAAAGAGAGAAGGAAAAAAATGAGAGGGAAGGGAGAAGGGTAAAGTATGGAAAGTTATAAAGAGAGGAGGAAAAAACAGAAAGAGAAGAGAGAGGGAGAGAGAGAGAGTGAATAAGTTGGGTGAATAGAGAAATAGAAAATAAGAAAAAGAACTTTTCCTTATCAATTTTTGTTTGTGCTTTTCCGTCCATTCTGACATCAAAAATCGTTTTCTTCTTCTTCTTCTTCTTCTTCTTCTTCTTCTTCTTCTTCTTCTTCTTCTTCTTCTTCTTCTTCTTCTTCTTCTTTTAACCCATTCCCTCCTCTTCTCCTTCTTCTTTCTCGTTCTCTTTTCTTCTTTTTCTTCTTCTTCTTTTAACTCATTTCTTCTTCTTCTTCTAACTCATTCCTTCTTCTTCTTCTTCTTCTTCTTCTTCTTCTTCTTCTTCTTCTTCTTCTTCTAACTCATTCCTTCCTCGAATTTCTTCTTTTTCATTCCTTTTTCTTGCTTTTTCTTCTTCTCCTTTCAAATTTGTTCTTCTTTTTCTTCTCCTTCTGCATTCCTTTTTTTTCACCTCTTCCCCTTTCCTCGTTATTCGCATTTCTTCTTTTCTTTTACATTCCTTCTTCTTCTAACTCATTCCTTCTTCTCATTTCTTCTTCTACTTCTTCTTCTTCTTTCCTTCTTTTTTCTCTCTTCTTCTTCTTCTTCTTCTTCTTCTTCTTCTTCTTCTCAATCATTTCTTGTTGTTGTTGTTGTTGTTGTTCTTCTTCTTCTTCTTCTTCTTCTTCTTCTTTTACATTCCTTTTTCTCTTTTCTTCCTCTTCTTCTTCTTCTTCTTCTTCTTCTTCTCAATCATTTCTTGTTATTGTTGTTCCTTTTTTTGTTGTTCTTCTTCTTTTACATTCCTTTTTTTTCATTTCCTCTTCTTCTAACTTATTTCTTCTTCTTCTTCATTCCTTTTTCTTGCTTCTCCTTCTTACTTCTTCCTCTTGCTTCTTTTTCTTCTTTTTCTTCTTTTTCTCTGACATCATTAACACCTTCCATTATTTCCACAACTCATTCTTTTCCCCCTGAATAGTCATTTCAACATAGATTCGTTTTCTCTATTTTGACACTCAAATTTACAGTACAACTTGAAAAAAAGCAACATATATTCATCTTCCGTCTTCCATGAGGTATTTAGAGTATTTGTCTATTTGTTATCCGATAAATCCTCCGTTCGGCTGCGAGCCAGAATGTATAATGGGGTCGTCAGTTAATGGAGTAACCGCCACATTTAAAAATACACCAAATGATTAGCACCTGCCGTACTTATTATGTTCACACATTTTGCATTAACATCTTGGAGTTTTGCATGAAGAAAAATAATTCTTCCAGTTAGAAGATTATCAAGCTTCTCTGGTTTCAAAAATATTATTTACACTTTTATTATATTAAAAAAAACACCAATTCCTCTGTGTCAGTTTGACGAAAATCTCACTAATGTCAAAAGACAGCTCCCTACCTTTTCCCCCTGTTTCTTTCAGGGAGGTGCGGCTACCTGAACACCCCAGAGGCCTAATTACCAGCAACGTAATCTTATCTTGTAATCCAAAATTCCTAAATTCCTTTGGTGTTTTTGTTTTGTTTCTTTGTTTGTTTGGGGTTTTTTGCTCTTGTTTTAGTTTTTTGTTTGTTTTTTTTTTGTTTTGTTTTTTTTTTTGCTTTTTGGTACGTGTGTATATTTGCCCAACAAGTGAGCTACGGAAGATGTGTGAAAAGGGAGAATTTTTAAGGGAATTAAAGCTGGTTTGAATTCAGAGTTTTCCTTCTCCTTGACTGTTTGCCTACCAAGGCTTCTGTGCCGAATTCCAGACTCATGCTAAGGCTCACGCGGTTTTTCTTGTAATTGGTGAGATATTTACTAAGAACGGGATTGGGCAGACAAGACAAAACAAGCAAAGGAAAAAAATTATATATATATTTACCAACCCCTCTGCTCGGGCTGGATATGACACAAGGTCAATTTTTAAGCGGAGTTAAACAGTTTTCCTTCTCCTAGACTCATTGCCTCACCAATGCTTAAGAACCTAGTCTGCCCTACTATTTACCCGTAGCTGAAGGGAGAATAATTGGATTCATATCTTTCCCAAGGGTATTAGTGCTATGTGAAATGCAACCAGTCTTGTTCAGGATTTGAACTCGTGTCGCCGTATCCACTTCCAACGACAATAACCATTATTACCTTCCTACGACGATAACCATTATATATATATATATATATATATATATATATCCTCAACCCCTCCTCTACGAGAAGGATGTGACACAATTTCTGTTTTAAATGAAGTAAAGCTGACTTGGATTCAGAATATTCTTTTTCTCAGACCGTTTTCCATACCAAGGCAAAAGATTCCAGACTGCCCTGTTACTTTACCCATCGCTGGATGTATAAAGATAGTTTCATGCCTTTCGCAAGAACATTTATTTAATGCCAAATCCATCCTTTTAGGACAGTAGTGATATTATTTAACCCATAGCATGGAGAATATAAGGGTTCACACGTTTCCTAAGGGTATTTATCCGAAAGTGAAGCATTCGCGCGACTGGAATTCGAACTCACGTATTACGATTCCGCAATCCAGTGCTTTAACTATGACACCACCAGGACACCCCCTTTTCTAATTCTCTTCTCACTGAAAACATTGTAAACCTGTCTACATTATATTCAAATATATAACTGTATTTTATCCATCTGAAGAAGTTCGTTTTATATGGCTGAAATAAATGAATTATAGAACTTCAAAATTGAATTTTTTTTTTTCGATAAATTTTATAATATATATATATATATATATATATATATATATATAGGAATTCAACTGTTTTCCATACTGAAAAAGTGTGTAAATTTTTTCTGCCAAAAATAACCTCGATAAACTTCAAGTTGTATGCGATAGGTACTTTGGCTCTGTGGTAGACTTTCGGGTCTACATTCTGTGGTCACTGGTTCGATCTCCTGTGGAGGACATCGTGGTATACACTGCTGATGAGACCTAATAAGGTCGAAACAGCTGTTCAGTGATTCCGTATGTCGCACGCAGTACTTGCTGGATTTTCCTGTTTCGTTAATTCAATTAATAATAATAATATATATAAAAGAAAAATCTTTAGAAATTACTCATATTTTTTAGTTTTTTCTTTTGGGTTTTATGGCATATCAACTTTTGGCATATCAACGCCAAATCCATTTGTATGTAAATAATCAGTTCTATTTCAAACAATTCAGTTTAGCATGAGTACACAGTTTAATTGTCAAAAACATTTCCATTTCAAATTATTCAAGTAGTTATAACAATTCAGTTTAGTGTAAGTAAAGTTTCAAAGTCAAAAACAGTTCAATTTCAAACAATTCAGTTTAGCATAAGTACGCAGTTTAAATGTAAGTACATTTTAATTGTGAAAAACGTCTCTAGCTATTTACGGTTTAATTGTCAAAAACATTTCTATTTCGAGCTATTCAGTTTAATCAAACAATTCAGTTTAACACAAGTATGCCGTTAGTTCGATTTAACCCATAGATAGGGCCCTATCAGGTGCTACCTCGCCGGGCCAGAGTGGACCTGGGAGCAATGGCAATGAAGGGGTGCTCCGTATTCCCCAAGGCCTCAGCATTACTGGGGCCTGACCATTAGACTGTTTAGTGTCATATCCAGGACACTCATTAGGGGGTCTTACCCCTCTGCAGAGGTGTAGTCGGTGTATTCTACAGCCCCTAATCATATTTCTTTTAAGAATGTTTATTTCAGCCGACCATCATTTTAAAAAATGTTAGATCTGCATCTTCAGACAAAGAAATAATGAGTAATTTCTAGTGAAGATTTAGAAAAACCCATAAAATTCAGTCATTTGTTTCTGACACGAACTCTAAGCGATACTTTCCTTCATCTTCATCTTAAGCCAGTTAATCCTTTGTTTAGTAACCATAAGCTAAGGATCAGAGAGTTTACGCCAATCAAACGCTGTATTTGATCAAATCTTTGCAATTAAATCTGCTTGGTGGGAGAGGAGGTCGGTGAGACGTGCTGGACTGCAACATCGAAGCAATCGAGTTCGAATTCCAGTCACGTTACTGCGTTTGCTTTGAAACTAAACGCTCATGGGAAAGATATGACCCCCCCCCCCACACACACACATACACACACTTGTTCCCCATCACCATTAGGTTAAATAGTATCACTGCTGTTCTTCTACAAGAATGGGTTAGACATTAAATTATCCACCAAGGTTGATATGCCATTAAACAAGAAACTGAACTGGTCTTTCAAATAAATCTGATACGTCGTTTACTAAAGACTAAGCCTATCATGTTGATTCAGTCGTTAAAGAAGGGACTATTTTCAAAGAGAACACGTGGTGTAATGGTTATCGTTGTAAGAAATGAATACGGCGACACGAGTTCAAATCCTGGACGAGACTGATTGCATTTCACATAGCACTAATACCCTTGGGAAAGGTATGAATCCCATTATTCTCCCTCCAGTTATGGGTAAATAGCAGGGCAGACTGATTTCTTCAGCCTTGGTGAGGCAACTAGACTAGGAAAAGGAAAACTGTGAATTCAAACCTGTTAAACTCCACTTAAAAATTGACCTTGTGTCATATCCTGCCAGAGCGGAGGGGTTGGGTAAATAGGATCTTCAAAGAGAACACAAACTCATTCACAAACACACACACATATATGTATATATATATATATATATATATAATAAGAGTGTCGGTCTCTTATAATAATACAATTCCCCCTCCCTTAAATATTACACCAACATATTACAACACAATATAACCTTACTTATACCCACTGTAATTCTAGTCTAGTAAGAGGTGCCCGAGGTGTAATGGTTATCGTCACAGTATATGGACACGGCGATACGAGTTCAATTCCTGGACAAGACTGGTTGCATTTCACATAGCACTAATACCCTTGGGAATGGTATGAATCCAATATTTCTCCCTCCAGCTATGGGTAAATAGTAGGGCAGACTAGGTTCTTCAGTCTTGGTGAGGCAACTAGTCTAGGAGAAGGAAAAACTCTGAATTCAAACCTGCTAAACTCCGCTTTAAAAATTGACCTTGTGTCATATCCTGCCCGAGCGGAGGGGTTGGGTAAATAGGGTAATTCTAGCCCACCATAACACAACCGTTCAAATACGCTTACAAATCAAATTCTTATTCATTCTCCCCGACATGCAATGATGATGTTTTCTTCCATAGCTATAGTCACCTAAAGAAATAATGTAACGAATTATTAATATACACTTAAATTCATTTCAGCTCAACTTAAAAGCGATACGTTCGTAGCCTGGCTCAACCTCATAAAAACACGCATCCATACGTAACTATAACACATATATGCACACCCCCACTTAAACTCACACACTTACTAGCATACATAGACGAAATCTTAACGGTTTTTGTCTGTATTTTGTCG
>CAUZXS010006299.1:117500-142500 GCA_963585895.1 Sepioteuthis lessoniana
TATATGTGTGTGTGTGTGTGTGTGTGTGTGTGTGTGGTTTTGGTTTCTTTGGTTTAATGGCATGTTAACCTTAGTAGATTATTTAACGCCAAAGCTATCCTTCTAGAAGAACAGTAGTGGTACTATTTAACCCATAGCTGGGAGGATAAGGGGTTTCATACCTTTCCCCAGGACATTTGTCCGAAAGTGAAGGTAAGTCCAGCGCTTAAACCTTTACATCATGAGGGTGGGTGTGTTACACTTTAAAATACACTTCTAACTCTAATGACATGAAACAGAACGTGACTGGTGGTAATAGAATGCTTAAATTTTCCACATTTTTTCGTTTTATTTTTCGAACTGAATATAATTCAGTGGAAGTAAGATCACATATTAGTATTTCCCTGATCATAGTTTGATTTAAAAATCGGGACATTTAACGTTGGCATAATATCTATCTACAAATAAACCCATCCTTAGAATACCTTTTTCGTGTATATATATATATATATATAAGTAAGTAAAGTTAGCGACCATAGTCGAGGGTGACCCGAAGGCTCCCTTTTCGATAGCTACTACACCAAGGTGTAGGGGAGGGCGCTACTCCATTCCCAGGATTGCTCCACTTTACCCTTGAACCGTACCTTATAATGCTGAGTGTTAAGCAAGGTGGTATCAAGTTCCATTTTTAAAGTCTTTGGTATGACTCGACCTGGGATTGAACCCAGGTCTCCCGGGCCATTGGCGAACACTCTAACCGCTCGGCCAATGTCCCGGTTATATATATATATATATTAATTAATTAAATGTGGTCGCGCTTTCTTACGATGACTAACTGATTTGGAATCGCTTATGCGTGGCATGAACTGGTGGCCCATTGGTAGAAGTTCGGTTTCTGCATTCTAGGGTTGCCGGTTCAATCACCTGTGGTGGAGATCTTGGTATACACTGCTGATGAGACCCAATAAGGTCGAAACAGCTGTTCAGTGTTCCGTATGTCGCATGTGGGTGTTTGCCGGATTTTCTGGTCGTGGTAATTTAAATAATATAATATCAATTCCTCTCACTATATATATATATAATGGAAGAATGAGCTATGGTATTCACGAGTTAAAGGTTTTGTCTTCAAATATTTGACGTATCTCAGAACTATTGCTCACTGCCACAATTATTTGAATGTGATAAACACAATTCGGACACTTGTAGCAGAAGAAATTCTTAATAATTCAATATTTCCTCGTAAAACTGTCCATGGGAAATTAACAGCAACATATTTATTGCCTGAGCAAACTTAATTGAATGAACACGGGAAAGAAATGAATACTAAAAACATACGTTACAGAGAAAAGTTCTATCATGCAGTTGAAGACTTTATGGGTATAAGTTGAGGGTCCCTAATAGAATGAAACTCGTATGAAGCCTTACGTTAAGGCATAGTATCGTGTGACATAGAATCCGAAGTTTGTTGGGGCGGAAACCACCCAACCCTGTTGAGAAACGCACGCACTCGTGCAGACTTCTGGTTGCAAGGCAGGAACGAAGAGAGAGAGAGAGAGAGAGAGTTTTGACTATACCGTACCCTTTTTTATACTACGTTGTTCCTGTTAAATTTGGTGTTATTGATTCATATCAATACCCATAACAGGATGGAAATAAATTTATAATCCTAATGTGACTGGTTTTTGTTTTTCTTAAAGAAATTGATGCTCTGTGATGCCAGTTACATTGAGCTCTTTACCAGAAAGATTTAAATGTTCATAGTTGAATGATTTTATTGTCCTGACGGAATTATTCCCGATTCCGGTTTAACTGGACTGGATAATATATATATTATCTCAGAGTGACTGCTTTGCAGTCAGTCTTATTTGTCTTAAAGCGGTGGCAGCGGCGGTGGTGGCGGCGCTATGTTTGTGCTGACCTTGTGTGCTCTATCACAACATCTTGTCCTTAAACATGGCAACATTAATATGGCAAAAAACGTTGACTTACTTTCCTTTACATTTAATTAAGACCAAAGTAGACATTTTAGAGGTGTGAATAAAACACTAATATCTCCAATTGTGGCGTTTGGAGAGACCTGTGAAAAGAAAGAGAAAAAGATATTACTATAAATGATTTATTGTCGAAAGAAAGCAAGAACAACGATCAACAAAGAAAGAAAGAAACACACAAACAAAGGGAAAACCCCATACCATTATTACTATGAAATTGCATAGTACAATGATTTTACTATAAAAATGCATTGGACAATGATTTTACTATAAAAATGCATTGGACAATGATTTTACTCTAAAAATGCATTGGACAATGATTTTACTCTAAAAATGCATTGGACAATGATTTTACTATAAAAATGCATTGGACAATGATTTTACAATAAAAATGCATTGGATAATGATTTTATTATAAAAAAGCATTGGACAATGATTTTACTATAAAAAGGCTTTGGACAATGATTTTATTATTAAAATGTATTGGACAATGATTTTACTCTAAAAATGCATTGGACAATAATTTTACAATAAAAATGCATTGGACAATGATTTTACTCTAAAAATGCATTGGACAATGATTTTACTATAAAAATGCATTGGATAATGATTTTATTATAAAAAAGCATTGGACAATGATTTGATTATAGAAATGCATTTTATTATAAAAATGGAGTGGACAATGATTTTAATATAAAAATGCATTGGACGATGATTTTACTCTAAAAATGCTATGCAGATTAAATGTCTATTCCTTTCAGTTTGGCCGAATATAGAAAACTGACAAATACTCTTCCCAATATATATATATATATATATATGTATAAATGCACACACACACACACACACACACACACACACACACACACACACACACACACACGTGCACAAACGGACTCAGCAGCAGATCATTTGCAACTGTCAGTTCACATAGACAAAATGTTCTTTCCGAATGCAGACAATTTAATACAATCAAAAAAAAAAAGCCTCAGACCATTTCACATATCTTGTTAGCAATATCTCATCAACTGAAAACAATATCAAATACGCATTGGAAAGATATGGGCAACTATCAGCCATACGGAAATCTTAAATAAAACAGGATTCTTTTAAATTGTCGCCGTGTCAGTACTACTGTACGGTTGTACGGCTTGGACTTTAAAGAAAAGCTCTGAATTCTCTCTCTCTCTATATATATATATACGATAACAGTAAGGGTGTTCGCCAATGGCCAGGGAGATTTGGGTTCGATACCAGGTCAAGTCATACCAAAGACTCAAAAAATTATACTTAATGCGTCCTTGCTTACCACTCAGCTTAATAAAGTACGGATCAAGGGTAAAGTGGGGCAATCCAGGGAAACGAGTAGCGCCTTCCCCTACACTTTGGCGTTGTAGCTATTGAAAAAGGAGCCTTCGGGTCACCCTCTACTACCGTCGCCAATTTTACCTATATTTATATTTATCAATGGAAGTAAACATTGGAAATAAATTCAACAATGTGAAGAAAATAGAAAAACAAAGCAATCCAAATGTGTTGATGAAAAGTCAACGGTTTTAATAAACCTTCATCAGGACTTGAAGATGGTAAAAATGTTGCTAGAACAGCGATGGATGTTGTTTTTTTTTTTAAATCAAAATAACGAAAAATGAGAAAAATGTATAAAAAGAAAGATTTATTAACGTTCAGTTAGCGCCCTTTTTCGAAAAAACTATCACGTGATTTAGCAAAGGCATTGATGTTAAAAATGTGACGAATTTCTAGGAGATACAACGGAATAAAAGATAAGAGAAATTATCAGAATTTTTGAGAAAAGAAAAGAGAAAAGAAAAGAAGGGCAAAGAAAAGAAAGAAATACAGAAGAAAAGAAAATAAAAGAAAAGGAAGGAAAGGAAAAAAAGTCTTGATGCAGGTTTATTAAAACCGAAACGTTTTAACGTTGACTTTCCATCGTAAGAAATTCAGTACTATCGGATTAATTTGTTTTTTCAATTTTCTTCATATATATATATATATATATATATATATATATATATATATATATATATATAGATGTATTATAGCATATCAACCCTTGTAGGTTATTTATTGCCAAATCTTTTTTCATACACACACACACACATATATATATATATATATGTATGTATATATATATATGTTTGGAAAGGTTTGTAGGTAACATCATTTTTATACAGTCAGAGCTCATTTGTTTGTGTCGAATTAGAGAGTTTCAAATCTTGCCATCTAACACTAATAGTTTTATTTACACAAAGTTAAACGGTTCCAATTTTAGAAAATTATTATGTATTTCTATTTGACCAAAAGATGGTACAACAACAGTTATTACTAATGAGTCAGAGTGGATCTGGGAGTAATGGTAATGAAAGGGGGTAATCTAAGTTCTCCAGAACTCAAGGACTGAAGCCTCGCTATCAGATGATTTAGCTTCAAATCCATGCCACTCGTTTGGGGTGGGAGTTTTAACCCTCTGCAGAGATTCGGTCAGCGTATTCCACATCCCCAGCAGAATGGGCTGATAATAGGACAATATATATATATATCTTAATGTATATGTGTGTTCGTGTAATCATTCAGTAGTTAAACTAGGTTGTATAAATAATAAATAAGTATATATATATATATATATATATATATATATATATATATATATATATATATATATAAATATATATATATATATTTCTGAATGATTGTATTGTTACAAATGAATTCGTCTTCTACCCCTTCTCCAAATTTATCGGTGTAAGCCTCTATTTGTTCTTAGCTCATTTCTTGTTGCAAGGTTCATTTATATATTTATTTATTTATTTTTGCAGATCAATAAACTTTGGTTTGTCCCCCGTCTACAAATCCTAGCCATTACCGAAAGAAATTCTTCTGTTTACCAAATAACCTAAATGTTCTTTCACTTTCACTTTCATGACCATTTCTCAACTCTCTCTCTCTCTTTTTTCTCTCTTTCTCTCTCTCTCTCTCACACACACAGACACGCACTCACTCACATACACACACACACACTCACTCAAAGACACTCTGTCTTCTATTATCTCTTTTTCTTTCTCTATTTCTCTCTCTTTCTCTCTCTCTCTGTCCTTTTCGCCTTTTTTTCTCTTCCCATCTTTATATCAGTCAGACTCTTTCTCTCTCTCTCTCTCTCTCTCTCTCTCTCTCTCTCTCACACACACACACGCGCGCGCGCGCGCACTCACACACTCAAATGCACTCTCTTTTCTATTATGTATTTCGCTTTCTCTCTCTCTCTCTCTCTCTCTCTCATTCTTTCTTTCTCTCTGTTCTTTTCGTCTCCTCTCTCTCTCTCTCTCTTCTCTCTCTCTCTCTTTCTTTCTCTCTGTTCTTTTCGTCTCCCCTCTCTCTCTTATCTCTCTTCTCTCTCTCTCTCTCTCTCTCCTCACACTTTTTCTTTATCCAACTATTTCTCTCTTCCCCTTTCTCCTCCTTTCACATCACTCTTTCTGATCTGAGTTCTCATGACCTTTTACAACTTTTTCTCCTGTGATTATTGTTCCAATTCATGATTTATGTTCTTCATTTTTGATTCAAAATCACAATCTTCAGGTGAAGTCGATATTCGGCCGATTATAGCTGGGCTTTTTTTGAATCTTGTCTCTAAGCTTCTTCTTTCTTTTCTCTTATATATTCATCTATGTGGTAATCTATCTATCTATCTATCTATCTATCTATCTATCTATCTATCTATCCCAGTCTCTTTAAATCTATCTATCTATCACTGTCAAAATCTTGGTCATAATGTATGTGCTAATCTATCTATCTATCTATCTATCTATCTATGCCCGTTTGTTCATATCTATCTATCTATCTATCTATCTATCTAATCAGAATGTATGTATGTATCCATCTAGATATCTTTCTTAACCTATTAATTTCTGTCTCTGTCTCTGTCTCTCTCTCTGATCTCCAATTCCATTTTCGTCTATGGAGCCGTGCATTCTAAATGAGGGTATCTGGGACGATTCCTGGTAATCTTCTGTCCTGTGTTTTTGCCGATTCTCTCGTCTCGAGGCCGGGGTGATTTGGGCCGGGATTAAAATGTCTCAGATGTGCTCGGAATTACGACGCTGGGGCACAAACGAAAGACCGTTCTGTATATATATATATATATATATATATATATATATATATATATATATTCGTTCCAAAGCCAATGAAAATGCAAGGTAGCATAGGATTGATGAAGGAGATTTTTAAAAAGGCGGAAGGAAAGAAGAAAGAAATTATATAAGGAAAGGAGGAAGAAAAGAAGGAAAAGGGAAAGAAAGAGAAAGCAAGCAAATTTGAAGAATGAAAAAAAAGGAATTGAGGCGGGTCGATATAAAAGGAAGAATGAAGGAAGAAAGATAAATAAAGATTTGAAGGAAAGGAAGAAGGAAGGAAGAAAAATAAAGGAAGGAAGAAAAATAAAGGAAGGCCGAAAAAGAAATAAAGAAGGAAGCAAGAGAAAAAGAAGAAATGAGGGTGAACAAGAAAGAAAGAAAGAAAGAAGTGGGGAGGGAAGGATCAAAGGAAAAGAAATGAGATAAGTCGAATGAAAAGAAGGAAGGAAAAAAGAAAAAAAAATAGAAAAGGAAAAAAGAGGAAATAAGAAAAAAAGATGAGAGAAAAGAAGGAAAAAAGTTGGGAAAAAGGAAGGAAGAAGGGTGAAAAAGAAAGAAAGAAAGAAAGAAAGAAAGAAAGAAAAGTGAGCTAATGTACCATGTTTCTTTCTCTCGCCATTTTATTCTGGGATCTTTAAGCATTGAATCAAAAAGTATTTTTTTTCTGTAAAGAAACAAAAGTTCAATAATAATAATAATAATAAAAATAATTCTTAAAGCCACCTTCTTAGAATTACAGTGATGTCAGTTTGACGCCATCTTGTCTCTGAATCGATACCGAAGCTGTAATCACTAAAGAGGTTTTACATTTTTGTTTTTTGGTTTTGTTTGTTTTCGTTTTTCGTTTTTTTTTTTCTCTTTCCTTTTTGCATTTACCTTATATGCATGGGTAGACATTCTGACTCATATAAAAAGTACGAGAGAAGAGTAAAGACATATATAAAAACGAGTAAAAGAGTCTCCCCCCCTCCCACTTCCCGATAATTAGAGAATAGTTCGCATTTTCAGGTCTCTTTTAGTGAGGAACCACCAGATTCTTACCCCAAAATGGTTGCCGAATTTCCCTTGCCAAATTCCACCTCTGCAAATTAGGAAACTTTAACTGAACCCCACCGCCACCACCACAAAAAAAAGAAAGAAAAAGAAAAAAAAACCTGATGCCTTTTGGTGGTATTTTAAAATGGCCACCTGTTCTGCTTCGAAAACCAGTGATATTATTTCCGGAATATGAGAAGTGAAGATTCTTTCATATCGTGAATTCTTCTTCGGAATTCGTGGAAAGTAATGCCCCAATGGCACCCGTCAGTCTAGCAAAACCCTACAGATATCGGCACGAGCGTAGGTTTCATTGAGTAATTGATTTTTACGGTATATCAACTCTTCTAGGTTGTTTTAGAGTTTTGGGAATTGCGTTCATTGTAATCTATATCGGCATTGTTTGCAATGTTGATTCATTAATTTTCTTGCGCACAATTATATGGTTTCAAGTATTCTTATCGAATACTAATAATTATATGGTGTCAAAGAATTATTTCTATATAATGAGATCAATTTGTTTGCCGGCAGTTGTAGGGTTTCAAATAACTAACAATATTGATACGAGATGCATACGATAAGTTTCCAGAATTTTTTCGTATAGGCATTTAAAATTGGCATAGACTCTTGAAAATTCCTTACCTTATTGCTATACATGTTATGAGATGACTGACCAATTTTTATGATTGCAGGTTCAAATGAACAGATACTGCAGCAATCGGAATACACCCTACTAAAGCCTGATTGTCATAGCTGATGAATTTCAAAAATGCAATCTGACACTTTAAAACAACGATATGCAATAAAATTCTGTTTTAAACTTGAAAAAATGCAACAGAAACATATGGAATGCTTCAGACTGCTTTTGGAGCATCTTGCGTTAATCGAGCATCAGTTTTTGAGTGGCATAAGAGATTCAAGGAAGGCAGAGAGTCTGTGAGGGATGATGAGAGGTCTGGGAGGTGTAAGGAAGTCAATGCATCAGAGTTGATTGGCCAAAGGGTTAGGGTTAGGGTTACTATGTTGAGGTTTTAAGGGATTTCAGCAAGAGATTCCTAGGGAAGAGGCTAGCACTCTTCAAATCGGGTCAGTGGCATTTCTACCAGGACCGTGCACTAGTCCACAACTCCTTCCTTGTTACAGACTATTTGACCAAGATGGGCATCAACACAGTTCCTTACCCTTCCTATAGTTTCGACCTTGCTCCCTGTGACTTTTGCTTATTCCCTAAGCTCACTGGCTGTCGTTATGAGACAATTAAAGAGATGAAAGAGGCTCTGATGAAGGTCATTGAGACGCGGGGCCTGCCAGAAGTTGTTGGAACGGTACAACAAGTGCATTGTAGCCGGAGGAGATTACTTCAAAGGGGACTAGAGTTTCATGTGTGTACTATCAATAAAAATGCCCATACGAAAAAAGTCTTGAAACCTATCGTATGCACCTCGTAATCCTTTTGATCCTCAAATGGTATAATGGTAAGCAAACAAGACTAATAAACCTACACGAAAGAGTTGAGGTCTCAATTGGTTCCCCATTCATATTAGCCTTGTGTCACACCTGAGCAAAAAGCTTTGTAAATAACTATGGCTTAAAGAAACCATTCTTAATGCAAATGATTTACTGGTTAGGGAATCGCGTTCGTTAACGCTTATATCTATATTTTTGTTTAGTTAGATCTTGTGAGTTGTTTTTTTTTTGGCACACGGTTCTATGGAATATAAATAATTTTCAAAAACATCTATTTGACCCGTAACGGATACTTCCACTCCGAGTCAGAGTGGACCTGGAAGTAATAGCAACGAAGGGGCACTTCAAACTCCCCAGATCTCCAGAAATTGAACCTCACCACCAGATCCAGTTGAGAGCTACATCGAGGACACACTGCTTTTTTTTTTTTAAATACGGGACCTTAATTCTCTGCCAGGGGATCCTGTTATCAAATTCTAAACCACGTCGGCTGAGTGCAAGCCTTTAGCAAAGTCATGAAACAGGTTTCTATTTTATCAACGCCCATATCAACAAAGATATTGCCCCCTTGTTGTTGCAATGATTACAAAGCTAACTACATATATATATATATATATGTGTGTGTGTGTGTGTATTGTCATCCACTGACAGACTGTTTGGTTGAATCATAACTTATCAGTGTGGCTAGACATACGAGATGCTTCAAGCTGGAATCAAAAACCGGCTGACTTTATGCCAGTCGGATATCAAATATATATATATATATATATATATATATATATATATATATATATATATAAGCATGAACACAACTGATAAGACAATAGGAATATTTCTTTCGTGTAATTCTTTTATTGTTATCAATTAGTTTCTAACTTCACCGGCTGGAGAAAAGTTTGTTTTATGTTTGTAAAAAGAAGTTTTTCTTGAAAGTTTTTGAAATAGTTGATATGTTAGAAGATAAGCGACCAAAAAAAGAACAAATGAAGTTGAATATCCATTTGTGAAATAAAAATGATTTTCTGGTATCCAAGTTACATCAACTGGCACTGAACTCTCCCTTTCAGAGGCACACACATACACACATACCCATATATTATTATATATATATATATAAGAGCGTTGGTCGTCAGTAAATCCCTTTGTGGTTATGTGTCGAACCAAGTGCAATATAATATGGAGAGTGCTCAATATCTAGGATAGAGCTATCATATAATAATAATGATTATAGATAAATATATATTAGGTATAGATATATTTAATCTATGGAAAATATTCTGCGACCTTAGGTTTCATGAAGTATATAAAACAACTGCCTGATGAATGTTGTTTTGTAAACTTCAGGAAACTTAAGGTCGCAGAATATTTTCCATGGATAAATATATATATATATATATATATATATATACATAATATATATTTATTATTATTATTATTACTATTATTATTATATAAGAAAAAAGAAAGAAAGAAAAGAAGTGAGAAAAGAAAAGAAAAAAGATGAGAGAAAAGATGAGAGAAAAGAAGCGAGAAAGAAAAGAGATTGCTAAGAGAGATTTGGGAGAAGGAGAGAGACAGACAGACAGACATGTAAGAATTAACAAAACGTGGCTTTATTGTTGGTTGCAGGGGATAAAGAGGTATTATTTGTTGATGCAGGAGAGAGTGCAATTATATGTCGAGAGTAGAATGGGGAACAATGATGTTGGGTGTATATGTAAGGGTCAGTACGCAGGAGAAGAGAAGAAGGAATGACAGAAGTGTCCCGAGAAGACGAACTGGAGAAAGATAAAAGAAAAAAAAAATAGAATATATATTGTATGTTAGAAGAAGAAGAAGAAGAAGAAGAAGAAGAAGAAGAAGAAGAAATGAGAAAACAGTTATTTTGTATATAATTCATAGATGGTTGTAACGTTTCTTGAAAATGGTCGGAGACATAAACGAAATTGTTCGAAAGCCGAAATTTCTTGAAAATGTTCACACTCATTCCAACGAGAGATTCTTGGACTTGTTTGTAAACAAGAAAACATATTTATAAAAATTAAATATTCATCCTTGTCCGCTCAGTTTAATCAAACGTACATTATATATATATATATATAAGAGAATTGAAGAAAAATAAGACATGAAAACCAATTGGGTGGACTGTTTGAAACATCCTAATAAATACTTAAACATTCCATAAAATTGTTTTTTACGAATTGTGTATATATATATGTATATAGAGAGAGAGAAAGAGAGAGAAAGAGAAGTGGTAGATTTTGGTGAATCTGACAAGCTCTCTCTCTCTCTCTCTCTCTATATATATATATATATATATATATTGTTTAGACAAATTTAGTTAAATGTTAAGGAACTTTTCTTTTTTATAAACTTGTTTTGTTTTTTCTCAAGCTTTCTTTCTATTTTTTTTAACCTACCTTAAGACAATCAATATGAGAAAGCACTTAGGAGCACAATTTGGGTTAACTCCTCAATCAACCGGACCCGGATAGAGAAGCTAGCAAGAAAGCGAGATAAAAAAAATTACATAATAATAAGGAATGTTCCGTAGTCTTTAACCAATCTTTCCTAAACAATAAATTGCTTTTTATACACACACACACACACACACACACACACACACACACACACACACACACATATATATATATATATATATATATATATATATATATATGTATATATACGTTCCCGACGGAGGTTGAGCACTTTGATGAAGGAATTTACGGTTACCATTCACATAATGCAAATCTGTTCAAATGAATTGAGCACTCTGGTATCGGGTAAGGCAAAAATGTAAACAAACGAAAGTTACTACATTAATGCCTTATATTGGCCGAGATGACGTGGTTCGCTTGATGGCTGAGCGGTATGATACTAAGTCTTACGTAAAGTTGGGCAAGTTTCGATCCCAGCTTCAATCGTCCTACGTGTCTTGTCACACTGAAGAGTTGTGATACAATGAAAAAGTCTGCCTCTGGATGACAATATGTGTGTGTAAAACATTTTGGTGTTTCATCATTTGATTGGATCTGTAATATATTAAGTTTTAATGCTGCAACTATCGTAAAGGGGTAAAGTATCAATTTATTTTAGTTTTTATCATACTCTGCGGGCCAGTATTCGAGCACTCTCTTGATTTGAGCAAAAAGTTTTCAACCGACTTGTTTTTTTTTTACCTATATATATGTGTGTGGGTGTGTATGTGTAAAGTAAACAAATGAGATTAATCGTGTGTTTAAAAAAAATGTTTGAAAAATCAAAAAAGTGCTCAAATGCTGGTCAGTAGAGCAGTATAAAAACTAAAATTAATTAAAATTCTGGTATTGTGGTTGAGAAGAAACTTATGAATTATTGGCTTTTTTTTTCAACCCTTTTGTCGTGTAAATTTATTTTATATCCTGTCTAGTGTATTTCAATAAACTACATTGATTGTTGAGTCAGCTCCTCAATGCCATTACTCCCAGGTCCACTCTGACTTAGAGTCATACAACCTGTTTATGTCCCATCTAAGGGCAAGTGTGTGTTACGTGCGTATATATATATATATATATATATATATATATATATATATATATATGTATGTATGTATATATATATATATATAACTAAAGGTAATTAAGGTCTTAGCTTCTTACTGTTGTTCCATTACGATATGTTTCACATATTATCTAGAGGATTGAAGACTCAATCATCAGACGTAAATTTGTTTAGAGGAAAGGAAATAATGAATTAATTAATTTTTGGCTCAGTACAGTAAAATGAAATTTTAGTTTTTATAATTCTTTCTATCCTCCGTTTTTCCAAATAAAGTTCGAATTGCATTTTGTGTTTTCTATTCTATAGATCAGTGGTTTTCAAACTCTGGTCCAGGGGAACGTCAATACCAGGGGTCTGCGGACGCTGCAAGTAGTGGGGGGGGTCTTGAAAATTTCTATCCGATTAGCGAGAGAACCACATCATTGTATTTCTACTACTTAGTACACACCTATGAAAATTCAGCAAACACTCCCAAAGTTTTGGCTTAGCGAGGTTTCTGAGCATCCATTGTTGTTTCAAAATGCTGTTACTTCTTGCAACAAGATGTTCAATGAAAACAGCATTTTCAGCACTTAGCAATATGACGACCAAATGCAGATCTAGACTCGTGTAAAGGGAATTACATGTATCTTTATCAAAAATATCACCAATAAGTGACAATTTGTTCCAAGCAAGGCAATAACATTCCTGTCACGAAAAGTCAAATCTCAGCGCAAATATTGGATGAGATTTTCATTAGATATTTTTGATAAATTTCATTTTTATGCGAGATTTCATCTTTATTTTTACGACTTGGGTTTCTTTCAACGTTCATGGGTTATTTAATACCAAAGTTATTCTTACAGAAGAACAATTTCAACTTGTAGCCGGGACGACAAGGTTTTTTTTATATGGAATCCACGTGAGAGACTCTGAAATAGAAAGAAGCCACGACTCCACAATGTTTAAAACCACTTTTATAGATATATGAAAGTTAGGAAACGAAAGTCAGAAAGTGAAAGTTTAATGTTGATCTTAGTATTCCAAATACTAAAATGTCAGTTGTCTCGATCAACAGGTCACTTATTCTACTTATTAAGTTTGCAACATATTATTATTATTATTATTATTATTATTATTATTATTATTATTATTATTATTATTATTATTCTATTACTCGTTCAGAGTTTTTCCCCTCAGCGTTAGCTGATGGTCTTTCACTGGAGTTTGAGTGACAGCAAGTCTCCTCAAGTCTCCTGGACTCTTCTCAGTATTCTGGCCGTTCTCAATAATGTTGTAGTTTGAATATCCTCCACTCGTCCTCCAACTTCCAAGTCCTCCAGTCTCTTTAATAATCCTTTAGTTACTGTACCAAAAGCACCAATCACAACTGGTATAATTGTCACTTTCATGTTCCATAGTTTTTTAATTCCCTATAGCAAGGTCAAGGTACTTATCCTTATTTTCACATTGTTTCAGTTTTATTCTGTGGTCAGCTGGGACAGTAAGGTCGACAATTTTGCAAATTCTCTTTTTT
This sequence comes from Sepioteuthis lessoniana, assembly GCA_963585895.1. Taxonomy (NCBI): domain Eukaryota; kingdom Metazoa; phylum Mollusca; class Cephalopoda; order Myopsida; family Loliginidae; genus Sepioteuthis; species Sepioteuthis lessoniana. The sequence continues at coordinate 131,186 of CAUZXS010006299.1, forward strand.
TGTTGATTATTATAAGGTCTGGTCTTCTGGCCGAGATTAGGTGATCCGTGTGTATGTCATAGTCCCATAAGAATTTATGTGTAACATTTTCTAGGACAGGTGCTGGGTTGTGCATATACCATTTGTTCGTATGGTTGAATTTAGATTTCTTGCACATTTCCCAGTGTATCAGCTTGCCGACCCAATCATGTCTTGTCTTACATTTCCTTCTGGGCTACTTTGCTGCATTCGCTTATTATGGGATTGATCGTTTCGTTTCTATTACCACATAACCTACATTATTATTATTATTATTATTATTATTATTATTATTATTATCTTTTCCAGGCATATACACCTACTGGATTTAACACATACAATGCCACTTACGATGTTTCTGATACATACAAAATAGAAATGTCCGTCTGGGATACGTCAGGTAAGTTCACACCTATTTCTCTGTCTCTCTTTCTTTCTTTCACTGTTTCTATAACTCTCTATCTATTGATAGATAGATAGATAGATAGTTCTTTCTTTTCTACCCCCCTCTTTCTCTCTCTCTCTCTCTCTCTCTCTCTCTTTCTGTGTGTATGTCCCTCTCTCTCTCTATCTATCTCTATCTATCTAGGCCTTTCTTCTCTACTTCTCTCTATGTCTCTCTCTGTCTCTATCATCTATCTCTATCTCTCTCTATATATGTATATATACCTTTTTTCTACCTCTCTCTTTCTCTGTCTCTGTCTCTCGGTTTCTCTTACTCTCTATCATCTATTTCTATCTCTCTCTCTGTATATATATAGGCATCTCTTTTCAACCTCTGTCTGTCTGTCTGTCTGTCTCTATCTATCTATCACACTCTCTCTCTCTCTATGTATACATTGGCATTTCTTCTCTACCTCTCTACCTCTGTCTCTGTCTCTCTTTTCACTTCTTCATCTGTTCTTGGTAGCGGTTTTAGTTAAAACTGTATAAGTTTAGGGTCAGCCTCTTAAAACACAAAAGGGGGAAAAAATGAACCCGACTTTATATTTGTTGTTTCTTTATTTATTCTTTGAGTTTATCCGCCAAGAGTGTCGTGTGTGTTACTTCGCTTTCAAGTCTAAACCTAATTTATCAGATTGACTCTTCTTGTCCCTAACTATAATAGACAGTGGGCGGAGGAGAGACCTTAGCCCGCTCCAACCATGCACCCCAATCATTCTCTGCTTTGAGTTGCTATCACTCCCTTTTGACTGATCTATTGAATGTATAAGGCCCAGACTTCCGGAAAAGGAAACCGCTTTTTCCATATTAACCCCTCAGAACTAATGTTGTATAGCCACATAATAAATATGCATATATACACATATACATGCAGAATACATATTGACGCAATAATAAAGACGAGCGAAGACTTATTTAAAAAAATATACTTCTCACTTTATTTGAAAGGTTTGTGTGTGAGAGGGAGTTGGAGACCGAACAGAACTGCAATATATTGCCCCCCACTCTTATGGCCATCACCGTTGTGTCTATTTCGTTCTCCACGGCTGCTCAACCGGAGGCCTGAGGGCCCTCTCTGCTGGGTGCGGGCTTTCTCTACCGCATCTCATCACCAACGGGTCTCCTAACTCACTGACTTCCTGTCTTCACCGAGTAATATAATAGTTCCATCGCCCACTCAATATCTTTGGAATGGCAGGTTTGATCGTCATCAAGCGGAAATAACTGTCATGCAGTTCACAGGTCACTCTCTTCCGGTGCATCAGTCTATGTCTGTACCATGGGATTTTACCTTGTCCCATATTGTCAGCCAAGCCCGCCTACGCAATTTCTTCCCATAACTGCCATCGGAATGTGTCATTTCCTTCTGGTGCATCACTTTGGAATGACATGTTTGGCCGGGTCGAAGGTCAATTTACAACACTAAAGGATCTTTAAAAGGATATCTTTTTTCTGGAAACAAGATTCTACCTTTGAGATACACTTGAATCCAACTCACACTTTAACAACATTTAAAAAGGGATGGGTTTTCTTTCTTTCCTAAAAATACTAATATTTCTGTCGTGTAATCGTTGCTACATTGTGTATGAAATTTCTATGCAAATGAAACCACTATTCTGGGACAGAAGTAATATGGATTAATTCTTTATAAATAATTAAATCCTAATTTTGGAGGGAAAATCTGTATGCTAAAGGTCTGATTTTTTCATGTATGTGTTACCGTAACAATAAAAATATATTGTCTCATAATTTTTCTTGGCACAAAATCATTAAAATACTTAAATTAAAAAAACACACTATAATTCGACCTTCGGGTCATTTGACCTCGTGTCAAGCCCTGTCTGATGAGAGGCAGAGACAGATATACTGTCACTTTCATGTTCCATCGTTTTTTTTTCAGTTATCTAGCAAGGTCTAAGTAATTATCTTTCTTTTTACTTTCCTTCAGGTTTACTCTATGGCCAGCAGAAACAGCTAAGTCAACTATTTAGCTGGCTGTCTTTATTATTATAATTATTATTTACTCCTTTAGAGTTTTTCACATCAGTGTTAGCTGATGGTTTTTCACTGGAGTCTGAGTGACAGCAAGTCTCCTCAAGTCACCCGGACTTTTCTCAGTATTCTGGCCTTCTTCAATAATGCTGTTGTTTGCATGGTCAGCAGGCTGTCTTTATTATTATTATTATTATTATTATCATTTACTCCCTTAGAGTTTTTCCCATCAGCGTTAGCTGATGGTCTTTCACTGGAGTTTGAGTGACATCAAGTCTCCTCAAGTCTCCAGGACTCTTCTCAGTATTCTGGCCGTTCTCAATGATGATGGTCTCCACAAATCCTCGAATCGCTTTAATAATCCTTTAGTTACTATACCAAAAGCACCAATCACAATTGGTATAATTGTCGCCTTCATTTTCCATAGTTTTTTTCAATTCTCTAGCAAGATCTAGGTATTAAAATGCTTAAATAAGAAAAAAAATGTCCACTCTACAACTTAATGTGGGGGTCTGTGTTTGCACCCACTTCAATCATTTCTCAAGGGAGATAAATATTAGATACTAATTATTGAATACTTGTTACATAGCCATATACACGAATATGGCCATGTGCGAAATGGGTGAAATGGACATCGAATGTTCATAACGATTGAACATAAGAATCTTGGAATTGGAAAACACGTAACGACTTCTTGTTCAGGTACGAAACCTTTTTATTAACTTTGAGTTAAAGGTTTCGACATAAGGAGGAGAGACACAATCTTCTATGCTGTCTTATTCATTTGGCCCCCGTCTCGTGCGGCCCTATTAGGGTGCAAGTTCGCCTCGCGTCTGCGAGCTCAAAAATCGATCCTTCTCGTTTGGCGTCTAGTACCCAACTCTTAACTTCCTTCAGATTCTCACACAAACCTTCGCGCGCTTCCGGTGCATGACGTCACCCGCGCCCTGTCACCCCGTTTCATCTTTGACTATTTTAACATCTGAGTGACATGTCCGCTCTGTGCGCGCTCACGCGTTACCACCTGCATCAAGGTTGCACCGAACTAACCCATGCGCTGAGCCGAAAGGTTCTCAGCCTAACTAAACTCAAAGGCATGAACCGAAATCCTTCGGCTATTATATAACATACTTCCCCTTTTTTGTGATTTATTATTTCCACTGTCCTATAATAGTTGTTACATTTGCGTATGTATGTAATATATATACATATATGTTCATATGAGTTTATATATATATATATATCATATGACATAATTACTCAATATATGATATTTTATGCATTTTGATATATAGTATTTCATAATCAACATTTGTATCATATGTACATATATGTATATATATATCATATGACATGATTAATCAATATATGATATTTTTTGTATTTCAATATATGATAATCTATTATCCATATATGTATAATATGTATATATATATATATATATATATATGTATATATGTATCATATGGCATGATTATTTAATTTACGATATTTTATGTATTTCAATATATGATATATATATATATATATATATTATCAATTTGCCCAGTCGGCTGGGGCTGTATAATACACCGACTGCATCTCTGCAGAGGGGTAAGACCCCCACTGCCAACGAGTGTCCTGTTTATGACATTAAACAATCTGATGGGGAGGTTCCAGTGGTGCAGGAGCTTTGGAGAATGCAGAGTACCCCTTCATTACCAGCGCTCTCAGATCCTCTCAGGCCCGGAGTTATAGCATCTGATAGGGTCTTATCTATGAGTCAAATGGAACTAAACTGCGTACTTATGCTAAACTGAATTGCTTGAAATAGAACTGTTTTGACATTGAAACTTTACTACGCTGAACAGGATTGTTCGAAATAAAACTGTTTTGACAAATAAGTGTGTAAAAAAAAACTATACTTATGCGAAACTAAATTATTTGAATTAGAACTGTTTGATAGAAATGTTGTTGACGATTAAACTGTGTACTCATACTAAACTGAATTGTTTGAAATAGAACTGTTTTGACATTGAAACTATACTTACGCTAAACTGAATTGTTTGAAATAGAACTTATTATTTGTATTAAAATGGATTTGGCATTTAATAACCTACAAAGGTTGATGTGCCATAAAACCCAAACAATCAATTCCTTATCAATATAGGTATATGTAGATACATATATATACGTATCATATGATATGATTCTTCAATATATGATATTTTATATATTTCAATATATAGTATTTTATAATCAACATATGTATCAGATGTACATATATGTATAGATATATTGTATGACATAATTATTCAGTATATGATATCTTATATAGTAATTTACAAGTCTCTTTGCTTCGATGTGGCACAAGGCCGAATGAATTGGGCGCCCAATGAGACTCGAACTCACTTGTGTAGGTTTGCTAGTCTAGCTTGCTAACCGTTACACCACCAGAGGTGCCCTATATCATATCTTATATATGTCAATATATAATATTTCATTATCAATATATATATATATATATATATATATATATATATATATATATATATATATATATATATATATATAGTCATCCACAGACAGATCTGTTTCGTTCTATCAGAACTAATCAGTGTGGTTAGACAGTATCTCCCCGTAGCTGGGATCGAAACCCGATTGACTCAAACACCAAGCCAAAGCTTCTAACCATTTAGCCACGAGGAGATATTAGCTACGAAGTACATTTTTAAACGGTTATGAATCCCAATTAATATTGTTTACATACATCCGTTCAAACGGCCGCCGAGATCTCAATTCAAATACGAAGAGACTTGCAAAGGCGCTAATGGCAACACGATTACTTCTTCGCTAGAGAACTCGACCCTACGGGGGTAGGGGAGTATATATATATAAAACATAGAAAAGTATTTTTAATCAAGTTGAGTTAAACAATAGAATTAGTTCTAATCTAATCAAAAAACAACTAAGATACCAAATTAATTTTGGTATCATAGAATTAATTCTATTGTTTAACTCAACTTGATTAAAAATACTTTTCTATGTTTTATATAACCTCATTAGAGCGTTGGACTGCCGAATTATTATGCTCACTTTCGGACAAATACCCCTGGGAAAGGCATGAACCCCATTGTCCTTCCAGCTATGGTTTAAGTAGTACCACTACTATCATTCTAAAAGGGTGGCTTTGGCATTAAATAACCTGCAAAGGTTGATATTCCATTAAACAAAGAAACAGAAATGTTCAAGTTATTCTTGAAAAATAACCTTTATGTGGTATTTATAATTGTCTCAGAGTTGCAGTTGGTATATTATGCTGTCCCAGCCGACTGGGCAAACATTTATCATAACATTATTAGAACAACAGATGAAATTCAAATTTTCCATTGTACATTCATTGTATATATTTCGCTTGAGATTCATTTTTGTCGAAATAAATATCAACCTATATCCATTGAAGAACATTTAAGTGAACCTCAAGAAAAATAACGAAAAAAAAAAAAAAAAGAAAATAAACGTATTACAGAAAATTTTTAGGAGAACTTTTATTACAAATTAATAAATACTAAACCAATACCCATCCCACTCGGTGTGTAGTTTGGGCTATTTGGTCAATATTAAGAATGAAAAGAATTACGTACAGGATCAATGTCAGCTATGAAGTGACCTCTTCAAACAGTGCTGGATCGTACTGCTAGAATTTGCCAAAAATTATTGTATCCCGATACTGTCATTTTATCTTTAAAGACTAAACCTTCACATCACACTCTAAAGGTTAAGGTCAAGGTTAATTATATTCATTTAAACAAAAATGAGCCTTTCTTCCTTCCCTGTTTATTTTATCATCTATTAAAATCTGCTAACTTCCCAAAATTGTTCACGTATTCTTTGATTCTACTATTGGTACACACACACACACACACACGCGCATGCACACACATACACACATATCCATGAACATAAAAACGCATGCTATCAATTCCCACAAACATTCACAGAGATACGCATACTCTCACATGCTTATGTATTCATATACCCGATGCGTTTGCACACACATACGCATAAAAATGCTCGAACCAGCACGTATATGCATTATTGCAAGTACATCGAAACACCCAGAGTCAGACATCAATTTTACATCGTTTTGTCTTCTGCTAAAACTCAAGTCAGGAAGACCAGTCGGCTGGGTTGGGGCTATTGAATACACCGACTGTGTCTCTGTGGAGGAGATGATTCCCCCACAGAATATCTTAGATATGACATTAAACAATCTGATGGTGAGGTACCAGTAATATTGGAGCTTTAGGAAATGTGGAGTACCCCTTCATTGTCATCGCTCCCATGTCTATTCTGACTCGGAGTGGTAGGGCCCTATCTATGGGTCAAATAGAACTGTTTGACATTTAAACTGTGTGCAAACAAATGACTGATGTTTAATTGAATTGTTTGTGATGGCCACATTTTGAAAGTTGCCTCAAATCGTCTTCAGACCACAGCGCAATATGCATCAAGTTGGATTTGGTCGAAGGCGTGAAGGTTTCAGCATGAATGAAATACACGCGGGACCACCATTCCCGTGTGATTATGTAAGAAACGGTCGGTGTAATCGCGTAATAACATCAACGGCCGAAAGTAAACGCGTTTTTTTTTTTTTTTTAAATCACAAACTGCACACTAAAAATGAAGATTAACGTCCAATGTGGTCTCTGCTCTTAATTGATCAGGCATATATATATATATATATATATATATAATTCTTTTAATGCCCTGTCCGGTGTCAAAAGTTGCTTGGAAGCGCCAGGAGTGGCAGTACCGCCTTGAGCAACCGAAACTGTTATCACCCCTGGTTGGCGGCTGATGAGGGCAGGGTTATCGTACGTACTTTCACACGTTGTGTGATGAAAATATCAATATTTGGCATCATTTGTATTTAAACGAATGAGTAATGTTGAAAAGAATAATTAGAGTTTGATAGCAATACTTGTAACCACTTCAGCGTGCAAACAAACGATTAATATTGAATGAGTGTAATATATCAACAATTAAAACCAATTAAGTATGTGGAAACAAATTAGTTCTTAACTCCTTTTAAAATGAAACGACCGATAAAACTCATCTCTTACATATCATGTATCTCTATTTGAATGTGTGCAAACAAATGACTCATATTAAATAGGGACTGTCATATATCGCAATATTTGAAACCATTAAAATGGGAGCAAAACAATTTGCTCAGAATCATAAAAAAATGTTATCAACGAAATGTGTTAACAAATCACATTTGTAAAATATATGTATAAAGAAGATTTGGCACTAAATAACCTACAATAGTTGATATGCCATAAAAACCAAACCAACCAAATCATATATATTTAATATATATGTATAAAGAGGATTTGGCATTAAATTACCTACAATGGTTGATATGCCATAAAACCCAACCAAACCAAATTATATATATTTAATATATATGTATAAAGAGGATTTGGCATTAAATTACCTACAATGGTTGATATGCCATAAAACCCAACTAAACCAAATTATATATATTTAATATATATGTATAAAGAGGATTTGGCATTAAATAACCTACAATGGTTGATATGCCATAAAACCCATCCAAACCAAATCATATATATTTAATATATATGTATAAAGAAGATTTGGCACTAAATAATCTACAATAGTTGATATGCCATAAAAACCAAACCAAACCAAATCATATATATTTAATATATATGTATAAAGAGGATTTGGCATTAAATAACCTACAATGGTTGATATGCCATAAAAGCCAACGAAACCAAATCATATATATTTAATATATATGTATAAAGAGGATTTGGCATTAAATAACCTACAATGGTTGATATGCCATAAAACCCAACTAAACCAAATTATATATATTTAATATATATGTATAAAGAAGATTTGGCATTAAATAACCTACAATGGTTGATATGCCATAAAACCCGACCAAACCAAATTATATATATTTAATATATATGTATAAAGAGGATTTGGCATTAAATATCCTACAATGGTTGATATGCCATAAAACCCAACCCAACCAAATCATATATATATAATATATACGAGGATCATTAAATAAGTTTCCAGTCTTTTTTCGTATGAGCACTTTTATTGATAGTACACATATGAAACTCTAGTCCCCTTTGAAGTAATCTCCTCCGGCTGCAATGCACTTGTTGTACCGTTCCAACAACTTCTAGATGACACTATGAAAGTCCTCTTATGTGACCGTGTCAATGACCTTAGTCATAGCCTCTTTCATCTCATCAATTCTCTCATAACGACAGCCTCTGATCTTAGGGAATAACCAAAACTCATAGGGAGCAAGGTCTGGATTATAGGGAGGGTGAGGAATTGTTTTGATGCTCATCTTGATCAAATAGTCTGTGACAAGGATGGAGTTGTCGACTGGTGTATTGTCCTGGTGGAAATGCCACTGACCTGATTTGAAGAGTGCTGGCCTCTTCCCTAGGAATCTCTCGCTGAAATTCCTAAAAACCTCAACATAGTAGCCCTAACCCTAACCCTTTGGCCAATCACCTCTGGTGTATTGACTTCCTTACTCTTCCCACACCTCTCATCATCCCTCACAGACTCCCTGCCTTCCTTGAGTCTCTTATGTCACTCAAAAACTGATGCTCGATTCATGCAAGATACTCCAAAAGCAGTCTGAAGCATTCTATACGTTTCTGTGGTATTTTTTCCAAGTTTAAAAAACAATTTTATTGCATATCGTTCTTCTAAAGTGTCCTCACGTCCAGATTGCATTTTTAAAATTCACCAGCTGTGACAATCAGGCTTTAGTAGGGTGTATTCCAATTGCTGCTGTAGTTGTTCATTTGAACCTGAAATCATAAGAATTGGTCAGTCATTTTATAAGATGTATAGCAATAACATAGTGATTTTTCAAGAGTCTGCGACAATTTTAAATGCCTGTACAAAAACGTCTGCAAACTTATTGAATATACCAGGATTTGGCATTAAATAACCTAGAATGGTTGATATCCCATAAAACCCAACCAAACCAGATCAAATATATTTAATATGTATGTATGAAGAGGATTTGGCATTAAATAACCTACAACGGTTGATATGCCATAAAACCTAACCAAATCAAATTATATATAATATATTTGAATAAAGAAAATTTGGTATGAAATAACCAACAATGGTTGATATGCCATAAAACCCAACCAAACCAAATCATATATATTTAATATGTATGTATGTATAAAGAGGATTTGGCATTAAATAACCTTCAAATGTTTAATATGCCATAAAAACCAACCAAAGCAAACCAAGAAAAATTGATAACAACAGCAGTTATTTCAGCTGGTACGTTGGTGTTTTTGAATAGCAGTTTACAAGTTATTGGACTTTGTTGTAATTTTGGCTTCTTTCATATTATAGTATAATTATAGGTGATAATTATATTTGATAATTTTTTTGTATTGGTAAATTATAAGTCGCTTGAAACTTCAAATGGAAATGTAAGTCGTGAAGGTCATATGGTGCATTTATCGCCCATCTTGCAGGCGATGAGACGACAGTCAGCTTGTCATAATAAGAGTTCAGTTTTGGAAATCAATGTTGAACAAAGTTGTAGGCATGTCACCTGATTTAGGATAAGATTCATTAAAATAAAATAAAATAAAAGTTAATGACACGTATTCTTTTTATGATTAGAGTATGAAATAATTAAGATATATTATCTAAGCAGAATTTTTATTTCTATGGGGCAATTGATAGTACAGAGCTCAGAGGCAGAGACGGTCGGTCAAGTCCCCTTTGGGCTGAGAGGGGTGAGGAAATTGAAGACACTTGTTTTGTTTTGTTTTGTCTTGTTTTTTTTTTTTGTTTTTTTTCGTTCGTCTCGTACGTGCGGAACTCTTGGGATTTATATGAAGGAACTAATACCTTTCACTGTGTTTCTGTCATGTTTCGATGGGCCGACAGCTGTATATGAAAATGTTGCAGTCAGAATAAATTTGGTGCAGTGGTGTTCCAATATTTTTGATCGATTTTAGTTTAAATGAATGTTTTTTTAAGTCCTTGAAAAGTTTTGATCATAGGGTTATTCTCGACTACATCTAAGGTTTTGGGTGGTTTTTACAATTCAAAAGGGTATTTTGGTATTTATGTACCTTTAAAAATATCTTGCTAATTACAAACTATTGGATTAAGTACTAATTCCGTTTTTTTAATGTTTTAGGTTGATTTTAGGTTGATTTAGATCAAATAAATATTTTTTGTAAAGACCTTAGAAATATTTATGAACACATGGCTTATTCTCATCTACGTCCTAAATTTTTCATGGATTTTCCATTTCAAAATTCAAAATAGATGGGATCTTTTCTTGTTTTGTTTTGTTTGGTATCTGTGTACCCTTAAAATACCCAGGTAATGACAAATTATTCGATGTAGTTGTAATTCATTTCTCTTTTAAGTTTTAGGCTGGTTTACCGCAAATTAATGGTTTTTCAAAGTCCCTAAAAATATTTATGATCACGTGGCCTATTCTCAACTTTGTCGAAATTTTCTTAGGTTTTTTTTTTTTTTTTGCCCTGAGCATTTTCTACTGATATATAAGGCAAGGGCCACCTTTTTTTACACATCCTATTTAAGTCACAACAATGTTACCATCGTTGAACTCTATAGTTGACCCCTCCAAATTATTCAAATATTTTTTTGGTATTTGTGTACAGTTAAAAATATCCTGATAATTGCTAATTTACCAATCATCAGAACATTAGGAAAAAAATCTTCAAATACACCGGGCTGTATATTCATAAGAATTGGCAGACTGATTTTCGCATTTTTCTCCCTTCCCTTCTCTTCCTCGGGGC
>CAUZXS010006299.1:147500-151231 GCA_963585895.1 Sepioteuthis lessoniana
GAGTGATATAAAAAAAAAGAGGACAGAGGAGAATAACTGTCGCTTAAAAAGTTTGATAAATGAAAAAGTACGCAAATGCCGTTCAGCAGAGCAGTATAAAAACTAAGTCAAAAAGTAAACTTGGCGATCTTAGTCGAGGGTCACCCGAAGGCTCCCTTTTCAATTGCTACAACACCGAAGAGTAGGGGAGGCCGCTACTCCATTCCCCGGATTGCTCCACTTTACCCTTGATTCTTTTAACCTAATAGTGCCGAGTGTTAAGCAAGGTGGCATCAAGTACTATTTTTTGAGTCTTTCGTATGACTCGACCTGGGATTGAACCCCGGTCTCCTGCACCATTGGTGAACACTCTACTCATTAGGCCATAATCTACATGAGACTTTAAATAACGAACTCTCATTTGTATCACAGTTCATTATTTGCTTATATATATATATATATATATATGTGTGTGTGTGTGTGTGTGTGTGTGTGTGTGTGTGTGTGTGTGTGTGTGTGTGTGTGTGTGTGTATTATACTCTGCAAAAGATTTAGGCATGTTTAATACCATCGCAATAATTCCATATACTATTAAAGGAAATAAAAAAAATGTTGTTCAGTGCTAATATGTAATGTTATAATTAATGATTAATATAAATTTGATATTAGTTGTCTGAATATCTGGGACGAAGCTTGATGATTTAAAAAAATTTGAATATGAGCACAGGTAAAAAAAAATCATTCATAATAGTAGCAATCCTTGTCAAGTAAGAACATTAAGTTTATAAATCCCCAAAATTCACTATAATTTGTCCAGCAGGATACATAGCGTAACCATTATAGGCGTTTGTTTTTAAGCTTCTAAGAAGACAATTATCTAAAGGTTCAATCCTCACTGCAGCCGAGTAATAATAAAAGGAATTAACACTTGTACACAGTTATGGCTAACGGAATCAGAACAGGCAGGTCCCGTGGATTCAATAAAGGACTTAGTTTGAAGTTTCGTGTAGGTTCCCGAGTTCGACAAACACCTAAAGAAGGCCGGAGGACATATCGGTCGAAACGTTGTGGAATTAACAATAAAGATGAAGACAATAGTCTGAAAACCCTTAATGATAAAAATATGAAATAGATGTTTATTACATTTAATAACTTTAAAAAATTAATATTCTGTATGCCGACCTTTTGCAGCTTGAACAGCATTTATGCTTTTGGGAATTTTAAGTTGTAATTTGATAATATAATCCATTGGTATATAATTCCAGGCATAAACTTGGCGATCTTAGTCGAAGGTGACAATAGAAAATGTTCCTTTGATATTCTTTTGATTTTGATTGCATTTCAGCCTTTCTTTCGTCCAAATAATCCCACAAAGACTCGATGGTATTCAAATCTGGACATTGAGGGGACCATTCCATAACTTGAATACCTGCAGATTGCACTTTCTGCTCAAAATAACTTTTTACCTTTTGTGCAATTTGCTTGGGATCGTTATCCTACTGGAAAATAAAACCTTTACCAATAAGACGCTTAACAGAGGAGATTGCATGATGGATCAGAATTTGTCTATATATTTCTCTGCATTCATTATTCCATGATTTTCGACCAAACCACCCATATCATTTACGGTTAAATATCCCCAAACCATAATAGAACCTCCTTCATATTTAACTGTAGGCTTCAAGCACACATCTTTCATCTGCTCTCCAACCCTTTCTTTTTACATACATTCTTCTCTTTGAACTGAAAATTTCGAATTTAATACATTCTTGCATTGTTCAACGTTCTATTTCTGGTGTTCTTTGGTAAATTCAATTCGTTTTTCTATTTCCTTGTCTAAAGTTTCCTTCTTGCCAATCGACCATGAAAGCCTTCTTTAACAAGTGCTCTTCTGATAGTTGGAGAGAGAACTTGGGTGCCAGATGTTGGAGCTTGATCTGAGCCTTATTCATGACTGGATTTAGTTCTATTTCTTAAGGGTGTTATCTTTAGATATTTACAATCGCTTTTAGTTAATTTTGTTCGTCTTCTCCTCTTCTTTCTGTCTTTGATGCGAGGATCATTAAATAAGTTTCCAGACTTTTTCGTATGGGCACTTTTATTGGTAGTACACACATGAAACTCAAGTCCCTTTCTAAGTAATCTCCTCCGACTGCAATGCACTTGTTCTACCGTTCCAACAACTTCTGGAAGGCCCCAAGGAAGTCCTCTTGTGTGAGAGTGCCTATGACCTTCGTCACAGCCTCTTTCATCTTCTCAATTCTCTCAGCCTCTGAGATTAGTTAATAACCAAAAGTCACAGGGAGCAAGGTCTCGACTATAGGGAGGGTGAGGAACTATCTTGATGCCCATCTTAGTCAAATAGTCTGTGACAAGTATGCAGTTGTGGACTGGTGCATTGTCCTGGTGGAAATGCCACTGAGCTGATTTGAAGAGTTCTGGCCTCTTCCCAAGGAATCTCTTCCTGAACTCCCTTGAAAACTCAACATAGTAACCCTAACCCTTTGGAAAATCAACTCTGGTGTATTGACTTCCTTACTCATTCTACACCTCTCATCATCCCTCCCGGCCTTCCTAGAATCTCTTATGCCACTCCAAAACTGATGCTCGATTCATGCAAGATACTCCAAAAGTAGTCTGAAGCATTCTATACGTTCCTGTGGTATTTTTTCCAAGTTTAAAACACAATTTTATTGCTAAAGTGTCCTCACGTCCAGATTGCATTTTTGAAATTCACCAGCTGTAACAATCAGGATTTAGTAGGGTGTATTCCAATTGCTGCTGTAGTTGTTCATTTGAACCTGAAATCATAAGAATTGGTCAGTCATCTCATAAGATGTATAGCAATAACATACTGTATTTTCAAGAGTCTACGACAGTTTTAAATGCCGGTACAAAAAAGTCTGGAAACTTATTGAAGGCACTACGTAGTTTTTTGGTAACTTCATTTTTTAAATGCTTAAATTAAAAAAAAAAAAAAGCTGTTTTCACACTCGTATTGATATTGTTTCTACGGAGTTAAAAGATTTCAATTATTGATATTTAACACTAATATTTCTATTCAATCTGAGAATTAATTTTTTTTATTTATTGCTGACTTTTTGTCCTCATCTTGGTAGTTTTTATGTTGTTTCTTCTTTCACTACGTTTCGGCCAAATTTCACCTCTGGCCTTCTTCAGGTGATTTACCGCGACCTCGGATAGGAATACTGAGTCTTGTAACCGTATCCCTAGTAATTACTGCCTTTCATAGTTGTTGTCTATCGCACCACGTTTTTGACCACGTTAACCTCTGGATTGCTTGGGTAGGATTTGAAACCGCTATCTTCTGACGATGCTCGCCTGGAACCGAAGAGACTCAACACCTCTATCCGCTGCGCCACGGGTCCCGAAAGCTGTTTGCACACTCGTATTGATATTGTTTCTACGGAGTTAAAAGATTTCACTTATGGAAGGCACTAAGTATCCCTAGTTTCAATCTCCTTCTTAACTACTTCTTGTACAGTACACCTTGATACTTTTAATATTTTTTATATTTTAGCCTTCTGAGAAGTGCCCTGTTCATGGCAGAATATAATTTTATGCCTTTTTTTTCATCAGATACTCGTGGCATATTAATAATTCATGCTTAGAAATATACAATTTCTGGTTCTGAAAAAAAAAAAAATTGAGAAAATTTATTGAAAAAATTAAAACTGTTCTTGTCTTAATAAATAATTAATGTTTGATCAATTGTAAACATGCAAAAAACT